>QVTF01023345.1:0-2500 GCA_003573665.1 Oxygymnocypris stewartii
TTATGAGATAACAAGCATCAAAGTTTGATTTCTACCATTAATTTCAATTTATGACATCACCTTACTCAGTCTATGTTAAAGGATTATTTCACTTTCAAAAAAATGTCCTGCTAATTTATTCACTCCATGTCATCCACGATGTTTATGTATTTCTTTCTTCAGTAGAAAAGAAATGAAGGTTTTTGAAAATTTGATGAAAAAGCTTCAAAGGGCTATAAACGATACCAGACGATGAATAAGGGTCTTATCCAGAGAAACCATCGGTCATTAGTTATGAAGGAGGATTTTTTTTGTAGAAAACAGCAAATCACAAAAAAATTACTTTAGCTGGGTTTTTACAAAGAGGGTAACATGTTTATATTATATTATAAAAATTTGCATTATATTAAAATGTCACTTGCTTTGATAATCTGTATATTGTTAATGTGACTATATTCAAAGTTTTGTCACGTCTTTCTGATCACATATGTGACGGTTTATAGTTTATACATCAGTATTTACTGTGATTATGTGCTAGATCTCATTAAGATGAACATAATGAAGAGCAAACGAAACACTAATTAGACTCTAAGGACGTTTCCATAGAACTAATTACAGTCCACCGTTACAGTTTACTAAAGCAGTGAAAATAAACCATGGTCCAGGTGTGCTGTTATGACTGCAACCTTGTAAACACTGTATTACACAGCCTCGAGTCAAGTCACATTTATTTCTACAGCATTTGATAGAACACAGATTACTTCAAAACAGATATTGCAGTTAATTCATTATTACATTTCAGCTATAATGCAAGCTCTACAGAAGACAACAGTGTCATTATTCAGCTCTAATTTAATTTCTCATGTTTTGTTTTTATTTAATAGTGCATAATAAGTGTCTCTTCTGCTAATGAACATAGCTGATGTGTGTATTTGATGTGACATGGTTTGGTTCCTGCAGCCTGGCTGTACGGAGACCCTCGACACGTGCTGTATCCCAGAAACTCCACGGGAATGTTCTGCGGGATCGGACAGAACAAGTGAGCTTCGCCGTCAGTTGTTTTCGAGAAGTCAGTCATCAGTGTGTTTGCAGTGTTTGATGCTCATGTCCGTCTGTCTCTCAGGGACAAACCCAGCGTCATGTACTTTGACATCCTCAAATGTGCCACAGCGACAAACATCATGGCTGCCGCTCTGCAGGGTCTCCAGTGTCCCACCACACAGGTACCACATCTTTGTACAAACGCACACAATGCTAACAAGATTACACCAAAACCAAAGTAAAGAGCAATTTTCGGTGCTCTTTCTGACCCTCTGGTTTGAACACTACATTATAGGGGTGTGTTTTCCTTAAGTATATGTAAACGCCCACTGCTATGACTGGGTAAGATGATATTTGTATATGAAATGAGCATTATACATGCAAAACTGTTCAAATGTGATGAAGATTATAGTTGCTTTGATTCGTAGAATAGTTTATATCTACTGAAACCATTGAACTATTCATACACCTGAAACCATTCAAATGTTTTTGTTGCTTTACATAAAATATAAACATCAACTGAAATAATATTTCTCACTTACATGTAGTAACTTTATGCACTAAAATAACTGAAATTAAGAATATCTCTCTCCTGTTCTCTCTCTTTATATTTATATACAGTATTTATTTAAAATCTAATAAAAAATGATAAAAACTATATATATTTTTTTTTTTCATATGTAAATATACATATTTCATATGTCTTTATAGGTATTTTCATTAGTTTTAGTTTGAATAAATTGGAGTTATTTTAGTAACATTACTTCAACATACTACATGGAAATGAAATAACATATATATATATATATATATATTTGGGTGTTTGGCTTAGTGTCATGTTAGAAAAAATTGTATACAATATTTGTTGTTTTAATATTTTGAAATGTTTTTAGCTTTATTTTTTGTTTTCATTTAAATGTTTAGTTTTGAAATGTTGTTGTATGCATTTGTCATTTTATTTAATTTCTAAATTTTCTTAAATATATATATATATAGTATTTATAGACTTTTAACTTATAGTTTTAGTTACTTTTCTTATTTGTAAATCGCTTTGGATAAAAGCGTCTGCTAAATGACTAAAAAGTAAAAAATACAAAGTATAAATATATATATATATATTAGTAATTTTAAGTTCCTCTTTCTATACATTTATTTTAAAAAAGCTGATAAAAACACAACAAGATTACTAAAACTTTATCTAAAATTAAAATGTATATTGAAAATACAAATATAAAAGCTATTTAAATAATCATATAATAAATGTATATGATAACAAAATCAAATAATTGAATACAACTAAAAACTGATCTGTCAACGTTTTTGAATTTGAAAGATTTTTTTTTTTCCACATTAATTTTATAGCTTTAAATTATTATAATTCACGTGACAGATATTGAGCCGTTTGTGTCTGTTGTTTTTCTTCTAAGGAATTTTAGGATACAAATCTGAGATAGAGTTGGTGTCATTCATAGCAGACGAT
>QVTF01023345.1:12500-22500 GCA_003573665.1 Oxygymnocypris stewartii
AAGATGGAACTGCAGCCATCTTACAGAGACGTCCAGGTCGTCCACGGAAGTGAACACCTCGTCAGGAGCGTCTTCTGATGAGAAGGGTTGAAGAAAATCGACATGCAAGTTCACTGCAGTTATCTAAAGAAGTAGAAAGCCAAACCGGGGTGACTATTTCCCGTGACACAATACGGCGTACACTGCAGAGGAATGGCATGCATGGGTGCCGTCCACGAAAGAAGCCTCTCCTAAAGCCCAGGCACAAAAAAGCCCGCCTAGAGTTTGCCAGGGCCCATGCTGACAAAGATGAAGACTACTGGGACTCTATACTCTGGAGTGATGAGACCAAGATAAATGTTTCTGGAACTGATGGCTTCAAAACTGTATGGCGTCGCAAAGGTGAGGAATACAAAGAGAAATGCATGGTGCCTACAGTGAAACATGTGTCCTTATGTGGGGCTGCATGAGTGCTGCTGGTGTCATTTCATTGATGGCATCATGAATTCACAAATGTACTGCTCTGTACTGAAAGAGAAGATGCTACCATCACTCCGTGCCCTTGGTCGTCGTGCACTTTTCCAACATGACAATGATCCTAAACACACATCTAAGGCCACTGTTGGATTTCTGAAGAAGAACAGGGTGAAAGTGATTCAGTGGCCAAGTATGTCTCCTGATCTGAACCCAATCGAACACCTATTCTGAAGAGACATCACTCTCCATCCAGCATCCAATCTCTAAAAGAGGTCATTCTTGAAGAATGGAAAAAGATAGATTTGGCAAAATGTCACCAACTTGTTCATTCCACGCCTAGAAGACTCGGTGCTGTCGTTAAAAATCATGGAGGCCATACAAAGTACTAGATTTAGTCGTTTTTGTTGTGGGGGTTGTACTCATTTTTGCATCACCCTAATTTGAGTAAAACTGAAAAATGTGTAATCTAAGTTATATTATTAACCTTACTTTCATGTTATAAGTTAAACCGATGTTATATCAAACTTAGTCTTGTCAACATTTTGGAAAATGTTTTTGTGTTCATTGAGATATTGTTTAAAATGTTACTTTTCAAAGGGGGTGTACTCATTTACGCTGAGCACTGTGTATATATATGTATGTATATATATATATATATATATTAGAGGTGGGCATAGATTAATTTTTTTAATCTAGATTAATTTTGGAATTAATCTAGATTAATCTAGATTAAAATGGCTCATTTGAATTCTGCCGAAGGCATTCAGAATATGTGTGCTACCCAAATAATGACTAAAAGTAAGTCTTTGAGAACGGGTTTCTCAAGCCAGGTGGCGCATTAGACCAGGGGCTCATCTCCTGTTTCCAAAATGCATCACAAACTTTAATCTCTTCCCGTCCCAATCCCACGAAAAAACTGGAGGAAAATCCCGTTCCACTCCCGGAAGAATGACTCCCATTCCCTCCCACTCCCGTGTTGTTGTTTAGTTTTTTGCCGATAACTGTCAATTACAGTAAAAATATAGTACAGATCACAGCGTGCCCACCTTATTAGTTGAATAAAAACCCAAAATGTCGTTTTTTTGTTATTATATTGAACTGAAAGCCATCTTATGCAGTGTTGCACAGATTAAATTTCATGTAAATCATCCATGCTAACACACACGTCTTCTATTTTTATTTTTTAGACATTTCACTCTCTATAGATATATTTTTCAAAGACGGAGTTTCTCGCTCAAGTTCACGAGACCTAAAGCGCATCCTGTTTGCTTAAAAGCGCAACGTTTCGTTGTTATTCTGAGTGCACACAAATAAACGTAGAGTCTTTACAGATTCGAAAGATGTATTAGGCTACTTTTATCTGTATGACCAAGAATGACGGAGATTTTAAGAGCAAGTGATGCGCACCGGAGCCTGTCCTGCAGCAAACGCGCTTCCACACAAACACTTCAATAGCGCACATTTCTCTAGGTTAACATCATATTGAGCGGCCATGTAAAGTTGCTACTACATACATCTTTCAGATGAAAAGCCATATTTGAGGTTGATGAATGATAGGTGAGCGTTTGGATGTTCCTGCCCGATTGTATTACCACATAGACCAGCCGTTAACAATCTGTCCATCACGGACTGCGAGCCTCTAGTTCGAAGACTCGTTCTCGCCCCCTACAGTGCAATTCGGCTAGGTATACATCCGCGCTAAAATATCAGGGTGAAAAGTCATCATAGCTTGCGTAGTATAGACCCAGCTCCCAACCCAACTTTGAGAATAGATTAACGGCGATATTTTTTTTATCGCCGATAAGAGTCTCGCGTTAACGCAGCACGTTAACGCGATAACGGCCCACCACTAATATATATATATATATATATATAATAATACAATGACTTCAGGGTTTACACATATTTATTCATATTTCTCTATCTGAATTGAACCTGCAGATGATGATAATAGTCTTGATTAAGTCATTTTGATGAAAGTTTCTAACAGTTGATCACCGTAAGAGCATGTCTGAGTTTGAAGAGATCCCTGACATCTCTGTAGTTCAGATGCGGTTGTGAATGATGTAATGTTGTGTCAGGTATCACGTGGGCTCTCTGGCGTTCGGCGCGCTCATTCTCACGCTGGTGCAGGTCGTCAGGATCATTCTGGAGTATCTGGACCCAAGTTCAAAGGTCAGAAGATGTTTCTGTCATCTGTTCTATTTAGTGTCAGCACTGCAAAAAAAAGTTAAATTACCAAATCTCATCTTATCTTTATTTATTTGGTTTAAAAGTATCTTTAAATATGAATGTTCAGATATTTGTTTTGGAAAACAGACTGAACACAACAGTTTTAGTGTGTTTTTTAGTCAAATGTGGATTTGTAATGTTTAGTGCAGACGTCTGAACACAAAAACTGATATTTACACTAGGGTCAATATATATGCTATTATAGTTTGTATTAATACTTTGAATTTTGTGTAAATAATATCAGGTTTAGGTTTATTTTTTATTTCAGATTTATTCATTTATTTTAAAATGTAAAATTGTATTTAAAAGAAAAAAAAACTAATTTCAGTGCTTCACCTTAAATATATTTCTGTTGATCAATAAGGGAACTGTTTTTTTTCATCTATTTATATTTAATTTGTTCAGGTTTATTTCAGTTATCAAAAATGCTTTTAATAGTTTTATATTTAGTTAACAATAATAACCCTGCTTTATGCTTGACTAAATATTGTTTTTAAACTCTGTAAGATATAAAATGTATTTGTCTAGATTGACTTGTTTGTTGTTATATACACCGATATTTACAATCAGTCAAGAGGTGATGTATGTGGTGTGTATCAGATATCAACTGTGTGTGTGTGTGTGTGTGTGTGTGTCTCTCTGTGTGTGTGTGTGTTTGTGTGTGTGTGTGTCTGTCTGTGTGTGTGTGTGTGTGTGTTGTGTGTGTGTGTGTCTGTGTGTTGTCCATGTCCGTCGTGTCTGTGTGTGGTGTGTCTGGGTGTGGTGTGTGGTGTGTGTGGGGGTGTTGTGTGTGTGTGGTGTTTGTGTGTGTGTCTGTGTTGTGGTCGTGGTGTGGGGTGTGTGTGTGTGTGTGTGTGTTGTCTGGTGTGTGGGTGTCTGTGTGTGTGGTGTGTTGTGTGTGTGTGTGTCTGGGTGTGTGTGTGTGTGTGTCTGGGTGTGTGTGTGTCTGGGTGTGTGTGGTGTGGTGTGTGTGTGTGTGTGTGTGCCTGGGTCTGTGTGTGTGTGTGGTGTTTGTGTGTTGTGGGCGTGTGGTGTGTGTGTGTGTGTGTGTGTGTTGTGTGTGTCTCTGTGTGTGTGCGTGTGTCTGGGTGTCTGTGTGTGTGGTGTGTCTGTGTGCGTGTGTCTGGGTGTCTGGGTGTCTGTGTGTGTGTGTGTGGTGTGTGTGCGTGTGTCTGGGTGTCTGTGTGTGTGGTGTGTCTGTGTGTGTGTGTGTCTGTGTGTGTGTGTGTGTCTGTGTCTCTGTGTGTGTCTGTGTGTCTGTGTCTGTGTGTGTGTCTGTGTCTGTGTCTCTGTGTCTGTCTCTGTGTGTGTGTGTGTGTGTGTGTCTGTGTCTCTGTGTGTGTGTGTGTGTGTCTGTGTGTCTGTATGTCTGTGTCTGTCTGTGTGTGTGTGTGTGGTGTGTCTGTGTCTGTGTGTGTGTGTGTGTCTGTGTCTGTGTCTGTGTCTGTGTGTGTTTGTGTTGTCAGAGGCTCAGAACCCCTGCACGCGCTTCATCATGTGCTGTCTCAAATGCTGCTTCTGGTGTCTGGAGAAATTCATCAAGTTCATCAACAGGAACGCTTACATCATGGTACATAAACCCTGTCCCACTCACATACACATAAAATCATCAGCCCAATGAATATATGAAATTAATGTTAGCGTTCCTCT
Source organism: Oxygymnocypris stewartii (assembly GCA_003573665.1). Taxonomy (NCBI): domain Eukaryota; kingdom Metazoa; phylum Chordata; class Actinopteri; order Cypriniformes; family Cyprinidae; genus Oxygymnocypris; species Oxygymnocypris stewartii. The sequence goes on from QVTF01023345.1 coordinate 16,839, forward strand.
GGTTTATAGATCGCCATATACGGGAAGAACTTCTGTGTGTCCGCTAAGAATGCTTTCTCTCTGCTCATGAGGAACATTATACGGTAAGACCACAGCCTGGAATCAGTCATCAGTTATTAATTGAAGAGTATCAATCCCCCCCCCCCCCCCCCCCCCCCCCCCCCCCCCCAGAACTGAGTGCTTATAGATTGTAATTGCAACTTTTTGCAAACTTTTTTTTTACGTTTTGCAAATTGCAAACTTACAATTAAAATTTTTGTTGTTGTTTGGTTTTTTTTCCCAGCATGGAATAAAACATATCTTTACAATTACAATTATAAACTCATTCCCAAATGTGCAAAATATAATTCATGAAGTTCAATCAAAATATACATTTATTTTACATTTTATGCTAAGTATATTTTTATTAATATTTTTTTTATTTTTTTGGTTATGATATAAAAATTAGTGTTTTCACGAAGTTCAATCAAAATAATGCTAATTTTTATGCAAAACGTTTTTTATTATTATTTTAGGTGCATTTATGGGTGAAATGGATCTGTTCAATCAACTTACCTCAAACTTTTTTATTTAAACTAATTGTTTGTATTATGTAAATGAGTTCATGTACTTTCATCTAGTAATTGGCTATGAAATTGCAAAGATTTTGGTTTTATATTTCTATTTATTTGCAAGTTTTTTTTCCCCATTACTGAATAAAAAATGAAAGGTAATTGCAACTTTTGAACTCCTAATTCTCCCGTCTCTTTTAAATAATAATAAATGAGCTGCTGTAGTTTTGGACACGAGATGTTTTCATCGTGTCGTCGAGTCGCGTATGCTTTAGGAACAGTGTTATGAAGCTCCTCTGTTCCTCACGAGGAGATGCACTCTGTGTTGTTGTCAGGGTTGGTGGTGCTGGATAAAGTGACGGATCTGCTGCTGTTCTTCGGGAAGCTGCTGGTGGTCGGTGGAGTTGGTGAGAGATGTTGATGATCAGACTCTCATCGGATCTGGGAGCTGAAGCTGATGACTTCTGGTCTGATTTCAGGTGTGCTGGCGTTCTTCTTCTTCTCCGGCAGGATTCAGACTCCAGGAACCACGTTTGAAACGGCGGCTCTCAACTACTACTGGATGCCCATCATAGTGAGACTCACATGTTCAGCACTTATGACATTATGATGATGTCATCTTTACATACTGCATTCTGATTGGTCAGCACTGCAGTTACACACAGATCGACTGAATTTCTCCAGAAATGATATTTGTCATACTTGTCCTTTACAGATTGTTTTTTGCATTGAAACATTATGACGGTTACCTCTGTTGTATTTCTCAAAATATCAACAAAAATCAAGCTTTTCTACTCCATAGTGGTATTTGATGTAATGCATTTAAGCAAAAACTTTGCATTGCAGTCAACATTTTAATGCAAAATTTAATGCAAAAAATATATATTTGTAATTATTTTATTTGTTATGAGGTTTTCACGGTTCAATTAAAATCTATATACCTTAATCTCTTTCCTTAAAAGTCTTTGAAAGTAAAACATCTGGAGGCAAAATATACTTATTAAAATAAAAAATATATATATTTTCCATAAAAGTAAAAATTATCAGTAAAAATTCCATTATTTAAAAATTATTATTGGTAAAATTATTATATTTATTTATTTTCATATTTGTTATTTGATTATTATCATTATTAATTGTTTATTATTGTTATTATTAATGTTTGGTTTCCTTAAACTCCTCAAAAGTAAAAGACCTGCATGTAAAATATAAAAAATTTTATGCTATATATATTTTTTAAATTTAATTTTGTATTGTATTTTTATTCATATCTTTGCATTACAGTACATATTTTAATGGAAAATATGGAAATGTGTGTTATTTTATTCATTTGTTTGTTTGGTTAGTTTTTGAGGTTAAAGTGCAATTTTCATGAAGTGCCAAAAAATCTAAATATGTCTCAAACTCTTTCTTTAAACATCATTAATATTAAAACATCTGGATGTAACTTAGACTTTAAAGGAAAATGATATCTTGCAAACAAATAATTTTATTAATATCTTTGCATTACAGTACATTTTAAAGGATGAAAAATATATATTTTTAGTTTATGTATTTTTTATCATATGCAAAAATTTTATTTATAAAAAAATGTATATATTTAATTTTGAGGTTAAATTCCAAATACAAATAAGGAAATTCTTTCCTTAAAAGTAAAACTTCTGGATGCAAAATAGACTATATAATAATAATAATAATAATAATAAAAAGAAAAGAAAAAATATATATAAATATATGCATTACAGTAAATATTTTAAATAAAAAAATTTATGGAACATTTTTTATTTCATTATTTTATTTTAATTGATTTTTGAGGCGAAATATGTGTTTTCAAGTTCAATACAAATCTACATATATATACAGTACCAAAACATTCCTCCATAAAACTGTATTTTGTTTAAATACATGAATTCAGCAATTAGCTGTACAGTTGTTTGAGTTTTGAACGAGATGTATAGTTGAATCAGGCAAATGTTTCGTTTCATAAAGTGTGTGTGTGTGTGTGTGTGTGTGACAGACGGTGGTGTTCGGTGCGTATCTGATCGCTCACGGCTTCTTCAGTGTGTATAACATGGGTGTGGACACACTCTTCCTGTGTTTCTGTGAGTATCACACACATATATAACGTCACATGTAGTGAATATAGTTTGAGGTGTTGTGTTTGTCCTTCAGTGGAGGATCTGGAGCGTAATGACGGCAGTCCACAGAAACCATACTTCATGTCCAAGAACCTGATGAAGATCCTCAACAAGAAGAACAAAGCACCCAAGACTGGCTGATGATGATGATGATGATGACGAGGGTTTCTGACGTCATTCTCAAGCACCGTCACTTTCAGATCCCATCATGTACAGATGCTTTTTAAACACTTTCTTTTTATCTTAGACGTTACTGAGAATATCTGAGACTCGATGTCAACAGAATCTAGGTAGTGTATCTCGTGAATCACCAAAGATTAATGACCAGTGATTTTATATTATTGTTTTTTTTTTTGGCCAAAGCAAATGCAAGAAACATGGATAAAGATGTCTGTGAGCCAAAGCATTTATTATCATTATAGTAATGCAAGTGGTTATGTTTTTAATATGCGAGATGTGCACAGTGAAGCTATATTGCACATAAAATGCATTTTTGGTGCAGATTAATAACTAACGATCTGTTCTTCCAAGACGTTTTTAAAGCTATAATATATGAGAGAATATCTGACACTCCATAAACCTGAACGAAAGCCGTCGTTTTGAATGTTTTTATAGCTCTTTGAATGCTCTTTACACATTTTTATATGATTTTCTGTTCAGTTATGTGTGATTTAGTGTAAACAGAGAATATTTATTTAAAGACACAGATTTAATATAAATGTTGCATATTACTGAGTGCTTGTTGATACTGATGGAAAAAAACACTGATGGAGTTTATTCACAGAACTGAAATAATTCACTTGAAACAAGCAGCGGCTAATGGAATAAAAAACTAAAGTCTGAATACAATGATTGAAATGATAGACGTAAAATAAAAACTATTGTAATCAAGTCTGACAATGACATCAAATAAAACTGTGCTAAACATTATTATGTTGTAGTTTTGTTTAGAAACAGACAGATTGTGTAATAAAATAAATAAATATACATTATAACTTGGTTTTGTCAAATGCTTCCTGCAACTCCAAACCAGCAGAACCGGTTTCAGTGGGCATTATAAAACCGGATTATAGTCGCTGGAGGCTGCAGTTATAATAAACTGAACTCTTTATTAAAGCAGACATATCACATGACCTCATTCTTACTTCAGCTTCAGTACAATACAGCTGGTGACATCACATGTATTAGTATTATTTCCAGCAAATTACACACAACAGTGTGACATCTCAATTATATATATATACATACACTCACCGGCCACTTATTAGGTACACCTGTTCGATTGCTGGTAACACAAATTGCTAATCAGCCAATCACATGACAGCAGCTCAATGCATTTAGTCATCTAGATGTGGTGAAGACGACTTGCTGAAGTTCAAACCGAGCGTCAGAACGGGGAAGAAAGAGGATTTAAGTGACGTTGAACGTGGAATGGTTGTTGGTGCAGACGGACTGGTCTGAGTATTTCACAAACTGCTGATCTACTGGGATTTTCACACACAACCATCTCTAGGGTTTACAGAGAATGGTCCGAAAAAGAGAAATATTCAGTGAGCGGCAGTTGTGTGGACGAACATGTCTTGATGATGTCAGAGGAGAATGGGCAGACTGGTTAGAGATGATAGAAAGACTACAGTAACTCAAATAACCACTCGTTACAACCAAGATATACAGAATACATCTCTGAACACACAACACGTCGAACCCTGAAGCAGATGGGCTCCAGCAGCAGAAGACCACACCGGTCTCTTGTTGAATCTGTGCCACAAAGAATTAAGACAGTTCTGGGGGTCCAACCCGGTTCTAGCAAGGTGTACCTAATAAAGTGGCCAGTGAGTGTAAACACACACACACACACACACACACACACACACACACACACGAAGTGCAAACATCACACCGATTGTATTAAATGTTTATTTCTCAAGTGCCAGAGAACAGGCCACACCCACTTTAGTTTCTGCTCCATATGCACAATAATTATATGCAATTTAGCTACCAAAAGACTTTTATGGCAAAAAAATAAGACTTGTTAGAAACATAATTAACCAGCGATATGCAAAAAGGAGAGTAATTTCAACTAAAGTCACCCAAAATCATCCAGAATCAAGAGATTCTGAGCATAAACTCCGCCCACTTTATGCCCAGCAGCTGTCAATCAACATGACCCACGCTGTGACATTATACAAGTGGGCGCGGTCACAGTCGGTCCAAACCGGCCAATCACTTTGCAGAAAGAGGAAATCAACAGAAATGTTCGTTACATTGATAAACAGTTCAAACCGACGGGATTACAAACCATCCCCTCCCAGCTGTCAATCAAACATCACAGCCAATGACGCTTAAAAACATCATGTACAATATCCATATATACACATATATACACACCCGCATACACACCAACACTCGCTCCTGTGAGAACTCTGAAGGGTGTATGAAAATTAAACTCACTTCTTTATATTGTTCTAACATTCTTATCCATAATCTTTTAGGACATGACAACACTGTGACCTTTACTGAATGCATAATGAATTTGTCTTCACTCATTACCTGGACGTGTGTGACTCAGGTGATTAATAACAGTTAATAACAGTGCCTGCTTTACACAACAAACACACAGCAGATCAAACTGTTGTGGAAACACTGAACAGACCTGACTGAAGCTCGTCTAAACCAGGACTCATCCCAGCGTCTGATCACCGCTAGCTTATGACTAGCGAATCTTTAAACGTAATCTCACAGAAAACATTGTATAGAGGGTGGATCTCACAAAAGCGTATTCAGCATATATTTTACTCCAAACCAAAAACAAAAGCATTGTGACATTTTAAACAATTACAATTTGTAATTCTTAAAATCTTATTTCTGTAATCTTTCTGAAATTTATAAATGTCACATTTGTCATAGTCATTTTCACAATATGATTTCTTGTCATATTAAAATGACAAGTTTAGAATAAATACGTTTAAATGT
>QVTF01023345.1:25000-51566 GCA_003573665.1 Oxygymnocypris stewartii
TTTATATACATACACACTATATATATTCTCAATTATAACAAAAATGTTTGTAGTAGTTTTAGTTAGCTATAATAACCCTGGTGCAAACCAATAATAATAAAAAAGCTTTTTAAATTGTAATATAAATTTGTATTAAAATAAAAAATGATTTAGTCCATTTATAGTGAGACAAATTAAACCATTACTTGCGTTGTCATTTAGTTGGAGAGCCAAAAGAATTTGACACAAATATCAAATATGGCTTGAAATCCTAAATAAAAGAGAAGAATCTCTGATCTCGCACCTGGGGTCTTCCTGGCTGGTGCTGCCGCGGCCGTACAGAGGAATGACTTTCTCTCGACTGATTCCTGCTTTACACACGGGACACTGCTGTCTGCTGGGACGCGTCTCCAGCCACTGAAACACACGGGACAGCAACAGATAGCTCCACGCGTTCTCTCTCGCTCACCAAGGATGCATTTATTTGATCCGTAAAAACAGTACAACTGTCAAATATTATTACAATGTAAAATAACGATTTTCTGTGTGAATATATCTGTTTAAAATGTCATTTATTCCTGTGATGCACGTAAAGCAAGTAATTCCACTCTATAAATAATTTATAATGTCATTCATGATATTACTCAGATACTGACCTGATGAAGACACGGCCAACTGCAGGAGGAGCAGACGAACCAGGAAAAAGAGAAAGAGGGGGAACATTTGGTAAATTAATAAATCATTTCTGTTTTTAAAATAGCAATAGAATTCATGGTAAGAAAACTCTTCCAGAAGCATCTGGCAAAATACATCCATCCATCCCATCTGCATACATTTCTGAGAAAGCTGTGAACATGAATTATGGTAAGTCTCATTAATCCTGGAGAACATGTTTAAAAAAAAATATTCACCCCAAAAGAAGATACATTAAGATGTGTGTGTGTATATATATATATTAAATGTAATATTTTTCCATGGCAGTAAATTACTTAAACATTTCCCTCATTTCAGTACTTATTGCTGTAATGCCAAAAATATTGATATATTATCACCGTAATAAAAGATGAATATAAATACAACTCAATGTACTTAATTTATGGGATAAATGTTTGTAATCATCATGAAAATACTTTTACTGATGGTTCACTGAAATCATTTTTAGGTAAAAAAAATGTAACATTTTGTCATTTCAGCAACTTAGGTTTACTTCATAATTTCATGAAGAAAATGTCATTCGAAAAATCACGTTCAAATGTGAGCATCAAAATACGACCAGCAGCTTCTGAAGAACATTTATTTGTCCATCTCTCAATCATTGTACTGCATTATACAGTGTGTTGTGATACAGAGCTTTGATCGTAAAACTAAAGCATTTCAATATTATCTTACTGAGTAATTTTCATTTAAATAATTTTCAAACAACATTTTATTCCGTTACTCACTGTTTTTATGTTGATTTTGAGATAAAATAACCCATGTTTTACTGAGATTCACTCAATATCTCAGAGTAAAAGTTCAAAACTTTCATGTTAGGTGTACAAGTCACGTCAGCCTATTTAAGTGTATAAACACAATTAATGCTATACTAATATTATATAAGATAAGACAGGAAGCAGTTGTGCAGCTGATGCAGATGGGTTTGTTGTCCAAATACTAAATATCTAACAGACAAATACACAATCTAACAATCACAAATACACTCCAAAACATCTGCACATCTACAAAACAAACACACGTTTGACATGAATGAAGGCTCACGATTACTCACACACACACACACACGCACACGCACACGCAGACACGCACACACAGACACACACACACACACACACACACACGCACGCACACCACACACACACACGCACACACACACACGCACACACAGACACGCACACACACACACGCACACTCTCTCTCTCTCACACATACAGACACACGCGCACACGCACACGCACACACACTCTCTCTCTCACACACACACACACACACACACACTCACACACACACAGACACGCACACACACACACACACACACACACACACACCCGCACACACAGAGCGCACGCGCACACACACCCGCACACACAGAGCGCACGCGCACACACACACACACACACACACACACAGTGTGCATCTATTCTTACTCCTCCATTACGGCCTCAATCCTTCAGTAGAGTCTAATCTCTCATTAACCCTATAATCTCACACTAACGGCACAGATACTACACAAAACACACTCTGCTGTAAGTTTCACAGAAAACAACCTGCTTTAATTGAATGAACTCATCACACACATGCAGGGACTTTTACGTCTCAGCAGATTATTCTGATTTCTATCTGTCGTTCTAGTATTTCTTTCAGGAATAAACCTGAAAGACTGCTGATAAACGTCACTGTCTCGCACAACACACATATCACACCAGAACGATGGGTTTATTTACTTCCAGTTTAGTTAACTCTATATGTAGCATAGGCCTCTAAATCATAACAATCATCAAAACTTTGCTGACAAACCTGTTGCATGCAGTCTGCTTCATCTGATTGATAGTTCAGACTTTATAACAAGTAAAATAACTTTAGTGTAATTGTACAAATGTCCACATTCAGCTGGTGTTTCACGTGCCCTTTTGCTGACAAATCAAATTTTGTTAATAATATTTAAAGATGCACACTTACTGGATTGAAGCAACTTACCATTATCCATATATCATTTATTTGAAAAAACATGTTCAAATATGATCATCAGGCTTTTGGGGAATATTCATTTGTTCATCTCTCCTCTATTTTTTCTCCATATTTTCACTTTTAAACTAAATGAGCCATAAAAGTCTGATGTACTGTACCAAATATAATACAATAGATAAAACACATTTGCAAATGTTGACTAGAAGTTTAATAAAATGTCCCAAACAGCACAATAAAACACTCAGTCTCACGTCAATCATCTCAAACTGTCCCAACAAACATTTACTGTGGTAACCAGCATTTACACCACAACACCACACCACACCCAAACAAAGAGATGAGGCAATGTAACACAGTATGCTACTACCGTAATATCATTGAAAATTAACGCAGGAGCTTGTTTAGAATATTTAAGTTACTATAGCAATCATAACTGAAGTAATGTCCTTACAAGAAGTACTATGGCGGAACCATAGTTCATTAATACCATGGTACTATTCCATAACACATAACGTTAGTTACGTTTACTCTAGAAACAGTAACGTTACTATAGTATTATTATGTTATGATTGTGAATTAACGGTTGAAAAATAAGACCGATTCTTCCTCTGTCAACATGTCAAGCTGTCAATCAATCATTGTGCTTCTCTGAAACGTTGTGCTTGTATTTGCTGCAGTTTTGCGTGAGTAAATAACAAACAGGTGAACTAGCCTTGGTTACTGAGGTAAAGGGTCTGTCTCGTCAAACTGTCAGTCATTCTGTGAGTGTTTTAATGCTCAGCCTGCACTCACTCATACTGTTATGATACAGGAGACGATCGATTATCGATAGGTTGTACCAGAACAGATGTCCGCAGAGGCTGATGACCGCGTCTCGCGCGGTGTCCAGGCAGATGTTGCACTCGAAGGTGGCTCGATCTCTGTCCCGCTCGCCTTCCGTGCCTCCCCCCGACCCTGCTCCGCCTCCACTGCCCGGGACACCCGCTCCTCTGGCGGCCGCGCCGTCACTCGAGCTCCGCTGCTGCTCTGCGGCCTCCATCCTCTTTCGCTCGCACTCACTCACTGCGCGTACTCTCCTGCGTATCGCTCTCGCGCGGACGTGACACCACGCCATTCACCAGCCCCTCCCACAAGAAAGCACTTCCGCTTTGCGACGAATGGCGTGGTATGAGCAAGTCTTGTTGCAAACACGTGACTAACGTTAAATAGTTTTAGTGCAACAATATTTTGAAACTATATTACTTTCAATATATTTATAAATTTGCTTACTTGATTTTCTGTTATCTGTTTTACTTTATTATTTTTTTGTATCACTTTAGATTACAATAGCTCCCCCCGGCTGTCATCTGTGTGCTTTGTTATATTTCTTGATATTATGTTGTATTGTATTTACATTTGATATTGGTTAATAAAAAAGTTAGAGCTTGGGAAACTACGTCACTGCGCGTTGCATTCTGGGTAGCCGCCGCCATGTTTTAGGTAACGCTCATCAGCCGTCAGGATATTAGCATTTGCGAAAATAAACAGGAACAATGATGGACCCGAACATCGATTAAGTGTAAGATTCCATATTGAGAAAAACTGAACAAGGAAGCAAAGTTGCGGTACTTAAAAATCAAGATAATCACACACACAGAGTGGTCCGAGACCCTAACGAGCTAACGTACTGCACGTAGCCTTCCCTGACTTATTTCCATGCCTTGTTTGTGTTGTCAGTGCAATGAGTGCATACGCATTTGATCAGTTTAAAAACTATACATCTCTTGAGGCCCGCCTGCTGTTCACAAACGGCTGGGTGCAGGACCTTCAGATTTTCAACGATCAGAAAACGGTTGTTCGCACCAAGGTATGTATCCAGGGCCGTTTCTAGCCAATTTGACGCCCTAGGCGAAATCACTATTGCCCCCCCAAATAATAATAATATATATATATATATATTCTTGTCACATTCAACTTGTTTTTCATAGTAACGACACTAATTTGTGGAGATTGAGTTCCACAAATCAGAATGCATTATATGTAAATTGACTTGAGAGAAACATTTTGCGCAATTTATTATCTGTAATATCATTGTGTTGCCACTAGATGCCTGTATAGCCCTGTGCACCAATCCCTAGTTGCTAAAACATTGCACACAAATCACACATACATACATTTTATTATATTTGGATTTGGATACATGTTTAGATACTATAAATGGCAACTTTTTGTCTTCGTCTGTTTTTTGTTCAATTTTTTTGTTGTTGTTGCTTGAAACATTGATTTAAAATGTCAGTTATTGCATTATTATTTCAATCAAACCTATAAAACCATTTGTTTCCCCAAACTACATATAAAAGCCTGATCAGTGGCATAAAAGTAGATGAGATTTCTCACAGAATGAGTTTTAAATACACAATAATCAAGTTTATACATTTGTCATAAATCAGTCAGATTTCTTTCAATCTCAAGATGAATATTGCTTGTTCGACAGCTAGTCATGTTATAACCATATTCATATTTTTAACTGAATACGTTTGATTTAAACCGCTCTGCTTCATCCTTAGTTCTTCTGTCCCTGAAGAGATTTCAGAGTATTTCTCCACCCTTTACAGTAACATATGCGTCACAATTTGAGACTAAAGCTTATGATTTCTCAAATTCAGTGGGAGAGATTCAACAAATATATAAAGCCAAATACTTTAGTCTTAAAGGAACTTCGATAAAACTGTGTGACCAACCTATTAGTTTAGAAGAAATAATCAATTCAATTAATAACTTAAAAAATAATACATCTATAAGTCTAATACAGCACTGTTTTTTTGTGTGTGAGAAATTTGATCTTATTTTTATTCTTCTGATTCAGTGTCTCTTAAATTTTATGTTGGTAAAATTAGTTATAAATTAAATGAATTAAATCCCAAGAGTAATAATAGAGTAATAATTCATACTCTTTTCCAAAGAGAAATTGATTTGCTGGAGAAAAGTGTGGTTGTTATCTTAGATATAAGAATAAAGACGTTTCTTATACGCTCATTCTCAGATTTTATCCAGCAAATCATTATTTATACAAATGTAAAAAGGAATAAGTGTAAACTGTATTTTCTGCATTAAATACATATTTCGCACATATGCTCAGTTACAGTATGCTGTAAAGTTCAAATAATAATCAGTGTTTAAGATCTTTTTCACTTCTATGGGAAAGTACTTTTTGACTTTACTGACTATTCTGACCAAGAGGAACATTATATTTATACTTGTACTGTTGATCAAATGTCACATTCATAAGTGTAAATGTACTAATAATACACCCTTATTTATGGTTCTGTCGATTGAAGTATGTAGGCTATATATGGACAGTATCGTATCAGAGTCTTTGAATAAGAAAGCTTTGAAAGCTTGGGAAGTTTATAATATATTTATTTGATTTTGATATATTTATACGTCTATGCATGTATATCTCGTGTCTTTGTTTGGCACTTTTGGGCACTTCCAGCGTTATGGATGTGACATCTGAACTCTTTATGACAGCTAAAATGTGTCAGGAAAAATAAACTTCTTACAATATTTAAATTGGCTATGCATATTCTCAGAGCACCCAATCTGGAGAACTGGAGACTTTTTCTAAAATATATTTAAGCCCCCCCAAAAAAGGTAAATAGTCATGCGTTATGGATGTGACAGGAAATAACATCATTTTCAGTATACTGTATGATTTTCTTTAAAGTCTGTCATTTTTTAAGTCAAATATTGATATCCACATGATGAAGGGGTCTTAGCTGAACATAAAAATACCAATGTTTAAAATATTTAAGTTTTTTATGAAGTGCATTTTGAGGAAAAAACTGTTATGGATGTGACGTGTCTGAAATACACACAAAATCTGTTTAAGAAATCAACAATCAAATCATCGTGTCACTTTTGTTGACGCATAAAATTACTCCGAATACTAGTTTTGACATTAAGAAAACCATCTGAAATGATTGTAATGATTTTTAAAAGGGAACACTGGTTGTAGCTCCAGGGTTTGAACTCACGCCTAGAATTATAATCACATTTATTAGATTGGATCCCACATAATAATACAATATGTAAAATAATTGATAATGAGAGAAGATGAGGGGGAAGTAACTTATTTATTTAATTTGTTTATGCTTAACACTTTTCTTTCATTAAAATTATAATTCATGAATTTTCTTCTTAATGAATATTTTTCATTCATTCACTTTTTATTTTCATGGTAAGGATGACCTTTGCATGAATTGCACTTTTATACTTACCTCCCCAGGCAACTCTTATCTATTGTACATTATTTTTCTATGTATCTATCTATTTTTCTTGTATCTTGTGTTCCTATTCTTCTTTTTGATGTTATTTTTCTTGATAAAATATTGCATGTTATTGTTCTTTGAATAATAAAAAATAAGTAATGCTGCATAAAAGCCAGACTAAAGTATAAAACCCTTGGCTGTAAATGTAAATGCATTTATAAACCTCTGAGCAGCACGTAAAGACACCTAAATTACGACCTTTAAAGTGTAAATGTAAAAAACAATGAACATGAAAATAATAATAACTCATTATTAATTTGAATGGATGAATAAATAAAACACATTTAAATATGGATGATAACGTGTGGAATATAACAGACTGAAAGAGATCCGAGACTGATCTCAGGTCATTATTTAACTTTCCTGTAGCTCAACTGGTAGAGCATGGCGCTAGCAACGCCAAGATCATGGGTTCGATTCCCAGGGAAAGCAAGACCTGATAAAATGTAGAAACTGTAACTTGAATGCAATGTAAGTCGCTTTGGATAAAAGCGTCTGCTAAATGCATAAAAATGTAAAATGTAAATTATTTCTGAACACTAGAGGACAGCATCCACATGCATTCAGAGTCAGTGTGAGTCAAACATTCCTGAACACTTCCATCCAAAGATCACTTCTATAATCCAGATTAGAGTTGATCATGCAGTTATATAAACTGGCGTGTGATTAGATGTCTCATGTGACTGTAGTTTAGTTTGGGCCTTTGCTCAGGCCTTAATTAGAACTGCTCACACTTCAATAAACCAAATCCAAAAGCATCAGATAAATTAGTCCACATAATTTATTGTGCCAAGACTTTGGAAGGAGGCGTGCACTTTGGATAGTACAAACTGACAGATAATAAGGATGCATTTTGAACTAGATATCTATGTATTGCACCCACTTTCCATTTTTATCATTCTCCATGTCCATTTGGACACTTTAATTATCATGCTTATGCTTGCCTTTTTTAGAAAATCACTTCTAGTGGGTGGAAAAGAACTGATTAATCATGTAAACATGTCAGAAATAGCCACATTAAGTTCCCCTCTTTATGTCCTGTTGACATTCCTCGTGGTATGAGACACTTTCACTGGCGAGGTGGAATGAGGAAAACGCTGTTGTTTACTCTCATTATCAGCATAAACTAATATTTACAGTCCTTGTTTGTTCACTATCTATTGTTTATGAAATTGAGACGGGTGATTATATATTAACCCTTCAGCAAACTCATGTGGAGTTAAGAAATGTTAACTACATCCAAAAAGCAGATTCATAATGTCAGAGCAACTGATGATTATTTGTCCAGAGTTATGATTTATTCTCAACTTTGATGAGAAATGTTGAGTTCATACAGAGTTCATGATGGCAGGTGTTGGTAAATCTGAGCACAGTTTGAGATCATTTCTGAAGATCATTTTCATCCGTCTATTTCTGAGATTATGGATTTGATCAACTGGTCTCTTAATGCTATTGACACCATCCTCGATGAGAAACTTGGGTTCCGGGAAACCTGACTGCCCCGACAGAACGTTCGCTGCTGGCTATACGATGGCGCGTGGGAGAGGTGACGAATCGTGTGTCTTGCGGCTCTTTCCGTGGAGGACATTGATATCTACCTATTCGGAACCATGATAACAGGTATTTTGCTGATTGGATTAGGCTTTGCCCTGGGTTATCGGAGAATTCAGAAAACAGGAACAGCTGTCCAAAGCCCCACTAGGCTGCCCGTATGATTGAAGCTGTGGGAAGAGCGGTCAGCATTGAGACTGAGACTATAATCGCAATATGGATTCTATCAAGGAGAAGCTCACGGCTTTACAAAGGGAAATTGATTATATTGGAGACCAAAATGGACAGAGAGTAGCCTGCAAAAATTGGAATGTTTACTCGCCCCAAAGACAAAACAATCTTATCTTTTTCTGGCTCCCCTACAGTGGCCTTGGCAAGGCTGTTGTTGGAATCTACCCCCGGGAGTGCAATGCAGTGAGACGCTCTTGCTTCCTCCCACACCCTACAGACATTACAGACATTGCCCCCCCCCCCCAACCACTCGCCTCCGTTTGCTTTGAACCGCCAGCCTGTAAAGCGGGTCTGACCAGCGCCGGATTAGTGGCTGCGGGACCGGATGGCTGCTTGCTGGGCCGGATTCACTTCCCCTGTGGCTATGTTGTGTGTCTATGGTGTATGTGCTTTTGTGTTGCTGAGGTGTTTTTCCTGTTCTCACACTGTACTCCCCAAGGAGCATAGTCTGGGGGTTATTTTTTTTTCTCCTCACTTTCCTCATGTCATGCTGTATTTTTCTTCAATTCTACTTGCATTTCACTACTGATTATACTCTGTATGATTGTGTATGTGACGAATAATAAAGAACCTTGAAGATAGAGAGATTAGATGTGTGAGGTTACGGTCTTTTCCTCTGGAGAAAGACCTGAGGAGCAGGAGCTCTCTGTTTCTTCTTGGATGTCTAAGAAAACATGTTAATGAATTTTCTAATTAGCGACTGACTAATCGAAGACTTGTGAAGCAGAGAACACCCTGTGTGAGATTGAGGTCTGTTTTACATCAGTCAGTCTTCTGAAGGCCGTGTGATCTTGGGGACATCCTCTGTGCGTCTGATGTCATGAACATGTGACCTGTGCATCGATGGACTCGAGGTTTATGACGCATGATAAGATTTACAGGGTTTGGATGAGTGTGAACTTTGTTCATTCTTACAGAACAGCTGACATGCAAATGCAGCTTAAAAATGGCAACGAATATTGAATAAAGAGGGTATAATAAATCTATCCATCCATCCGTCTGTCTATCACCATCCATCCATCCGTCTATCATCCATTCATCTGTCTATCCATCTCTCTGCCTATCTATCAACCATCCATCTACCTACCCACCAATCCTTTCTATCCATCCGTCCATCCATCCGTCTACTATCCATCCACTCATCTGTCCATCCATACCTCTTTCTATTGCTCATCCATACATCCATTCGTCTGTCTATGCATCCATCTACCTACCCACCAATCCTTTCTATCCATCCGTCCATCCATCCATTTGTCTACTATCCATCCACTCATCTGCTCATCCATACCTCTTTCTATTGCTCATACATCCATACATCCGTCTGTCTATCATTATCCATCCATCCATCCGTTTATAATCCATTCATCTGTCTATCCATCTCTCTGCCTATCTATCAACCATCCATCTCCACCAATCCTTTCTATCATTTTATCCATTCGTCCACCATCCATCCACTCATCTGTCCATCCATACCTCTTCCTATTGCTCATCCATACATCCATTCGTCTGTCTATGCATCCATCTGTCTATCAATCTATCCTTCCATGCATGTCTATTTTTAAATGCGTATGATAACAGTAGTTTCGTGTGGTTTGCAGATGACACTGTATTTAAACACACCTGCGGGGTAAAGGTAATTGTCACGCGGCTCTGCTGAGCGTCTTGAGGTGTGGTTCAGTTCAGTAATGCCAGATAAACCTTGTATTTAGAGTTTGACCTAAGGACAACATTACGAATGGCTCATATCACAACACACACACACTAATAATGCTGACTAGACTCTTCACGGCTTGCATAAAGTTGATGAAATCACAGAGATTGTCTTCATGCACTATGAACGCTCTATATGTGATATCTAGAAGGGAATGACCTCTGGAAGACAAATATGACATTTAGTATTTGCTTGGATTTATTTACAGATTTTATTTCTATAAAACACATCAGAAGTTCTTAAAGGGATAGTTCATCCGAAAATGATAATTCTTATGAAAAAGCGGAATTTAATCACCACCTCCTATCAAGTGTAACATATTATACATTATTATGTTTTGAGCTGATACCTTTAAAAACATATTATTTCAAAAATACAGTACAGAAATATCCTATATGCATTTACTAATAAAAATATAACATTTAAATTCAAAGACGGTAGCAACATCAAAAGCCTTAACGTTACACCGTGTCCACACTACACGCGACGCGACGACACGCGATAAAAGATATCTTTTCCATGTTAATCGTCGTTTCTGTCCTGACTAGCCGCGACGGCGACATGAAATTAAATGTAAACTAAATTAAACATTTCTAATTTAGAAACGGTTTCTATTTCCGCGACGTCGCGACTGGAACAAAAACATATAAACTAATGACAGTGATATCGCAGTGGCGGCTGCTGGTCTTTCAAAGAGGGGAAGCTCATTTTTGGCCAACATCATAAAAATTTACCATTTATTTATACCTAAATTCTGCCCAACATTCCTTTTCAAGAAAATTTTCTAGCCTACTGTATGTATGAATGAATGAATGAATGAACAAACGATCTAAAAAAAGATATTAAACTCGAAATATGGGAATTAGGTTGAACTGAAACAAGGAATCTGGGTGAAATGTATGATGAAAATTGGCTAGCAATTTCACCAAGCAAATACCAAGAAATAGGTTGCAGCAGTTTGTCTTTCGACTACACTTCCGCGATGGGACTGAGCTCGAATAGCTTCAGTGTCAGTGACTTTTATAGTACAAAATCGCTGTCAATCAAAAGGAGATGCAGTCTTTCGACAGACCCTCCAATCATCACGCAGACGCTCGGAGTCCGGGCCAGCCCACTCCTCCATTCATCCCAGAGACGCTGAGCGTCCGTGGGCGGGACATAATCGCAGCATTATCCAATGACCGTCTTGTTTCTGAGCACTGAAAAAAACTGTTTAAAGCAGCCCCATTGAAGTCAATGGACGCTGGGCTTCAACAGAGTAATGCACTGTACGCTACGGGAATGAATGAGAAGGAAATCGAGTCAGCCGACCTAAGTAGCTGATTCTGAACGAAATTGTTTTCGTTCGAGATGAACGTGTTTAACGCATTTTTAGTCAATAAAATGTTAACATAATAGTACATATATTTGACCATTCATTTTTTGACAATTATAGGGGAAGCTGAGCTTCCCTTGCAGTCTTAAAGAAATCGCGTCTGTATCTCAGGTACTGATTATGTGCTTTATTCAAACTTAAGCGTGTCTAATATGAATTTGAACATCATTCCGCTTGACCGTTATAGCAACAACAGATAGTTTACCTCAGATCTTGTAAATAAGATGTACGTTAAAACTGTGAACTCAGTGCGAACCAACAAGCATATCCCATGACAAGATGGTCTCATTCACTCAGTATGTACTTTTAATAATGTTAAAAATGTTTAATATTTATGAATTATATTATAAACATACTCATTTCGTCGCGAGAGCAGTGCGCTTCCAGGGAGAGCCCGCCCACACACTCTTCTGATTGGCTGTGATATTTGATTGATTCTGTCGCGTCGCGTGTAGTGTGGACAGCCAAACTGCATTTCGCTGGAATCCTGTCGCGTCGCGTGTAGTTAGGACACGGTGTTGCGTCTCATCTAGAGTGAACTGAATTATTGATTTATGTTGATTAGAGAAAGAATGTGCAATTTGTAGAAAATGTGCAAAAGTTTTCTTTGCTTTAAGGTGCACAAAGTAAATTTTCCATTTAAGTGTAATTAAAAAAAATGAAGGTGTTCCTTATGAAAACACATAGGGCTGCACTGATTGTACATGCATTATGTTTCAGCAGTTACACAGACAGATAAATAAGAACAAGGCACAAATAAAAAATAAACGCTCCCTATTCACAGCCCTATTTGGTCTTCATACAAGGACAAGAGCAGCAAAATGCCCCAACCGCTCAAAAGTCCCAGATTCTGCAGGAGAAATATCAGCCAAGGTCTTTTAGTGTCCACGTGAATCAGAGTGGGAAGCTAGAGGACAAAAACAGAGTTAAATTGAACTTCGATGTAAGTTTAGAGTCAGTGCAAACACTGACTGATGAACACGCTGAGAAGCTTGAAAGAGAAAACTGTTCACAGCTTGATAATATTTTTGACTGAATAGAGTGTGACGTACCATGTCTGCCAGACCAACGTACAGAAAGAGTCCGGCGGAGACGGCCGAAATCCACTCCTTAGCAAGCGTTTCTGTGGACACGGACAGAGCGATGTACAGACCGACGAAGGAGGTGAGAGAGCTGCCCACGTTCAGCAGCAGAGCCCGCTTGACCGACAAACCGCAGTGCAACAGCACCGCGAAGTCCCCTGAGAAAATATATTCAGATGAAGCACATAGAAAGACCACTACTGAGATCTCTTTAATGCTATCAAACGAATGGAGACTTTTGCTGAGGATTTCAGCTTCAGGGGCCGGATTCAAGAAATAGCTTCTTAACTTCCATTTTCTTCTTATTTTTAACTTAAGAAAAAAGTTATTCTTTAGAATATTCTTATCTTTTTTTCATAAGATTGTTCTTAAGACAAAACTTTAATTCAATTCAAATTCTTGAAAATAATCGTAAAAATCATCGTAAAGAACTTCTTAAATTTAGGACAGCCCCAGACTTGTCTTAAATCCCAAACAGTAAGAATTATTTAATACGTTTTTTGGGTTATTTCAAATTAATTGTTATATTTAAGCATTAAAAACAACATTAGCAACATAGAATACACAGTAGGACTATTAATAGGGATGTACACAAGTTTTCTGAAGTGACCGGGATGCTAATGTAAACAATGATCGGTCATGATTAGCCTATCTGTGACGCTACTTTTTGCTGACTTCAAAACTCAGTAGCAACTCTACAAAAACGAGTCAGATAGGGAGATTTGGACGCTTTTATTTTAGCTTATAAATACGACAGAGACTGCATCCGAAAGCGTTCGACTTTATAGAAACAGCGTAACGGTTTAATGATCTACAACAATATAGAACGAGTTTTGTGATAACTAAATTAATATTTAATTACTACAACACTGGTTGCTCGCTAGAAATAACACCAAAAGAGCAAAAAGTTAGTCAGAAATATACATTTATACACAAACTAACCACCAAACGCAACTTTCAGACGCCATATTTATTTTTTAGCTCAATCGAAAAGATCGCTACAGCTTGAGACAGATGTTAAAACACGCCGCATTAAAAACGTGAAGCTGAGCGCCAGTCAAAGAGTGTGCGTGCTTATTATGATTATGAGAGTAATCAGCCGGAAGCGCAAAAACACAATAAAGGGTGAGTTTATCAGTGTGTAACCCCCCCGACACGGGTCCGCACCAACTCACCGAGCGGGTCGCGAACCCGGGACTCCGGCGCGGGAGGCGGGCACTCTAACAAGGAACGCCAAAGGCTACAGCCTCTAACGTCAGTCGCTAGAGCGCCTCTTTTTGAGGTTAGGGGAGCGAGGTTTACACACAGACCTTACTGGCATACATCCGTTACACTCACCCCCCTAAACCTCACTCCCATCCGGGTCACGGCACCAATGTAACATCCCCGACACGGGTCCGCACCAACTCACCGAACGGGTCGCGAACCCGGGACTCCGGCACGGGAGGCGGGCGCTCTAACAAGGAACGCCAAAGGCTACAGCCGCTAGCGTCAGTCGCCAGAGCGCCTCTTTTTGAGGTCATGGGAGCGAGGTTTACACACAGACCTTACTGGCATACATCCGTTACACTCACCCCCCTAAACCTCACTCCCATCCGGGTCACGGCACCAATGTAACATCCACGACACGGGTCCGCACCAACTCACCGAGCGGGTCGCGAACCCGGGACTACGGCGCGGGAGGCGGGCGCTCTAACAAGGAACACCAAAGGCTACAGCCTCTAACGTCAGTC
The DNA here is from genome assembly GCA_003573665.1 of Oxygymnocypris stewartii. NCBI lineage: Eukaryota > Metazoa > Chordata > Actinopteri > Cypriniformes > Cyprinidae > Oxygymnocypris > Oxygymnocypris stewartii. Next base: position 39,658 of record QVTF01023345.1, read on the forward strand.
GCTAGAGAGTGAGGTTTACACACAGCCCTTACTGGCATACATCCGTTACAAGTGCATCATGTATTCACTCAGATAAAGACATTTCATTCTTATTTTCGTCTTAAGAAAACAATGAAGATGATCTTAAGAATATATTTGAGAACTTAAGGAATTTTTCAAGAATTGCACTTAAGAACATTCTTAAGAACTTCGTGGAATCTATCTTAAGAAACGTCTTAACTTATTTCTTTAGAAGATTTTCGTGAATCCGGCCCCAGATGCTTGAACTCTTAAGACACTTAGAACAAAGAAAACCGAGCCTACATATTTCTTTTGATGAATTCCCAGCATTTGTCCTTTTGTTTTGCATTATCATGAAAATGATGTCAAAATTCAAACAAACAAACAAGCAACAATGTAATGATTCGAAAATAAGCTTTTTTTTCCAAAATAACGTGCATCATTTCTTTCTTTCTTGCTTTCTTTTTTGTAGTGAAATGTGGTATTGCTTAACAGTGTTTGTGAAATCGTAAGTCTCCTGAGCTAAATAGAGCAGTTGCTAAGCCATAAAATCTTCCTCTGGTTAGATTGAGATCAATCGACCGACCGATCAACTGACTGACCCCGGTCGATCGATCTTAATCTAACCAGAGGAAGAATTTATGGCCAAGCAACTGCTCTATTTAACCCAGGAGACTTAAGATTTCACAAAAACTGTTAAGCAATAATCAATCAATCAATCAATCAGTAAGTGCAAAAGGAAGAAAAACATCAGTCAAAAAAACACTCATGGAGTAAATAACATTAATAAAAAAATAAATAAGTAAACACTAATCCATTTAAACATATTAAACCATAAACATGTTATAAATAAAAAATCATTAATTGAGTTTAGTGTTATTTTATTACACTTTGTAACAATAGTTTTCATTGTTAAATTGAAGTTTTTAATTTGAGTGTTATTTTATTTTAGTACTTCAACTTAAACTAAATTAAAATATTTTTTTAACTGAAATATAAATGAAACATGCAATTTAGCCAAATAGCTGATTTAAATTTTGTATTTTTATTTCTGTTAATATTTATTTTATTGCAAGCAATGATTTTTTTTTTACATTTGAGTTTTAGTTAACTGTGGTTTAATGATTAATACTTGAAAATGAATCTTTTACTTGCATAGAGAGGCGTGTAAATGTATTTGTTTGCAGGATTAATCAGTCCCTTCATTCTGTGCTCATGAGGGCAAATATCATGAATGTGCAGAAAGCATGAGGCAATTATAATCTAGTGGTGTGCGGTTATGAACTCATGTGTCAGAAGTATCTAATCTGTGTTTATCATTCGTGACTCACATCAGGAAACGTGAAGAGACTCTTTATAGATGTTTCCACAAAGTCCTCCAGCAGCGACTAACAGCTACTCAGCACTTGTTTTTCTCAGAACAAATACTCTTCCTCTATAGACGCTTTCACCGGCAACGACATAAACAAACGTTACCGCGCATGCGCGTGTTTGCGGCCCTAACTTAACTTCCGGTAGACATCCGAATAGAATCAATAACAACAGCTAAGTCCTTCTGGAGTAGATTATTTTTAAGCAAAATATGTTTGTTTCGTAAATCAAATGGACTGAGATGCAGCGATAACTACTTGGACGGACTTATTAAAAACGCAAATTCACTCTCTGCCAGCAGGAGACGCTTAAAAGCGGGAGAAGTAACGTTAACGTTAGAGGTTTACGGCTGTAAACTGAGCTTACAAATGCTGCTTTATCAGACATATAACATGCAAGATGAAATCAAACATTTTCTAAAGACAGCGTTCCTTCAGAAATACAGTGAAATATCACGTTTTGATTTTTAAACGTACATTACGTGCTCATGTTTATTCAACAAAGTCTTTTGGAAAAGTTTTGATATTGTGGTGGGTCGCCACAAATAAATGTATGTACGTGAAACACATCCCATAATACAACAACCTGAGCCCAACTTCATTACTCATCACTTTAACTGTGTTTGTAGCCGGCGCCACTAACAGCCCGATGTACAAACACAGACCGGAAGTTACCTTCGGTCCGGCGCGTGCGCCGATCAAACCGTCTATATAGCACACTTTTAACAAATACTTTTATTCAGCAAGGATCAAGTGACAGTAAAATTGTTTTTCAAATATTTCACAAATGATCGTGAAAAATGAAATGTATCATAATTCCCACACAAAAATACAAAGCAGCACAACTGCTTTCAACGTTGATAATGATCAGAAATGTTTCTGGAAGTCAGTATATTATTATTATTTCTGAAGATCATGTGACACTGAAGACTGGAGTAATGATGCTGAAAATACAGCTGCGCATCACAGGAATAAATTATGTTTGATCATATATTACAATAGAAAACAATTATTTTAAATTGTAATATCTCCCAATATTACTGTTTCTAATATAATAATGTTATTTAATGCTTTTTAAAGTCTATCTATCCTCATTTACATGAAGCTCTTCACACTGTAGAGTGTTTCAAATCACTTATTTCCATCACGATGCTCCCTAGATGTGCAGTAGACAGGAAGGCAGTTCACTATGTGTTGTAGTTTATGTATGTGTCTGTGTGAGTATTTGTCTATATTAATGTCAAACAAGCACAATGACGCTCACCTAACTCATGCGGCAGCTCATGGCAGAGCACAGCCAGAGACGTGGCCAGACCGGACCGCCACGAGATGGAGAACGCCGCGCCGATCGCCAGACCGTCCGCAAAGTTATGGATGCCGTCTCCAATGGTGATCATATAGGGAAGCAAACGCTGCTCTGAGGGACAAGAGAAGACAACGATGAAATTCATTCAACCTTTAGTGGCCTGATGGGCAGGGCCAGATTATCCAATGGGCATTATTGGGACGGGCCCAGGGGCCCATGCGCACTTGGGGCCCAAGCGAGGGGAATAAAAAACTATTTGGAGCAACTCCAGCTACCAACGTCTGGTTGACATTCAAGATGCATTCATTTCAGCGTCTTCAGTGGTGTAAGCAGCAATGTATTTTTTGACGCAATCAACCCGGGTTCGAATCCGAAGTTTGCCGAGCTGTATAATTTACTGTACACCAGGGATGGGCAACTGGCGGTATACGGCCCGAAATGTCTTTTTTAGTATGTCTGCTGGATCATATTAGACTCGGATGATCAATTATAAAACATTCGAAAAGTCCGTCACATAAAGATTGCTTTTCACCAGAGTTTATGATGTTAATACTATCTCCAACCAGAAGAGGTCGCTCGTTTCCAGCTGCTCACCTTATTAATTACAGCGTAGTATGACGTGCACTCTAATGCAAACATTCACTAACATTAGCAAACAATAAATGGAAAACTGAACAGCATTTTCCAGTCAAGATGGTATCTTTTGACCAAGTTTAAGGGATATAAATCCTATATTTTTGGAAGTCTGTATTTTTATTTAAATCGCCATCACACCAGGCGCCAGAGTTGAACTTCGCTCAAATTTCAAGGTAAAATTCATAGTCAACAAAATCTTTTTGCCAAATTCATGACAGAAATGTTTGCACTGAACTATGTTCTACGGGTCCTTACAAAGTCTTTAGTTTAATTGTTTAAATTTAAGGTCATAAACTCTTAAATGGTACAAAAGTCTTAATTATAAGAGGTCCTACATTTGGGAACGGAAAGACAAGAATTGCTATATAGATTAATAATGCGATTACATTTAAAAATGTAATTCTCTCCTCTGTCCCCCTCCACCACCTCCCACCACTTCTATCACAGCTGATGACTTTGCAACTTTTTTTACAAACAAAACTAAAACAATCAGCAGTCAGTTCTCACCTCCACTCACACAGGACCCCCAACCAACTAGATCCACTGCTCAAACTCCCATCTTCTCCTTCTGTCCCCTCACTGAGGCGGAAGTATCCAAACTTCTCCTCTCCAGCCATCCTACAACATGTCCTCTAGACCCTATCCCCTCACACCTTCTCCAAGCAATCTCTCCCGCACTCCTACCAGCACTCACACACATTATCAACACATCTCTCCTCACAGGCATCTTCCCCACTGCATTCAAGCAGGCTCGGGTAGCCCCACTGCTCAAAAAACCTACATTAAACACTTCTCTTTTAGAAAACTACAGACCTATCTCTCTCCTTCCATTCATTGCCAAAACACTCGAACGAGTTGTCTTTAACCAGATCTCATTGTTTCTTTCACAGAACAACAAACTGGACACTAAACAGTCAGGTTTCAGGAGTGGCCATTCAACTGAGACTGCGCTACTATCGGTCACTGAAGCCCTGCGAATTGCAAAAGCCAATTCCAAATCATCAGTCCTCATTCTGCTGGATCTCTCTGCCGCTTTTGACACTGTCAATCATCAGATCCTCCTGTCCACCCTCTCATCACTGGATATCACTGGGATTCCACTTCGCTGGTTTGAATCATATCTCACTGGTCGGTCTTTCAGGGTGGCCTGGGGAGGGGAGGTATCCAAAGCACATAAATTGGTCACTGGGGTTCCCCAGGGATCGGTTCTTGGACCCCTCCTCTTCTCCACATACACTACATCACTGGCTCCCATCATACAGGCACATGGCTTCTCCTACCACTTCTATGCTGATGACACACAGCTCTATCTCTCATTTCGACCAGATGATCCAACGGTAGCTGCACGGATCTCAGGCTGCCTGGCGGACATCTCGGCATGGATGAAAGAAAACCATCTACAGCTCAACCTGGCAAAGACTGAGCTTCTTGTCTTCCCTGCAACTCCAACTCTACAGCATGATTTCACGATTCAGTTAGGTTCGTCAATAATTACCCCATCAGCTTCGGTCAGAAATCTTGGTGTAATCTTCGATGACCAGCTGACCTTCAAAGAGCATATTGCAAAGACTGCTCGATCTTGCAGGTTTGCACTACACAACATCAGAAAGATCAGGCCCTTTCTGACAGAGCATGCTGCACAACTTCTTGTCCAGGCCCTTGTCATTTCTAGACTGGACTACTGCAATGCTCTTCTAGCTGGACTTCCATCAAACACAATCAAACCTTTACAAATGATTCAGAATGCAGCGGCACGACTGGTCTTCAACGAGCCCAAGAGAGCCCATGTTACACCTCTCTTTGTCTCCTTGCACTGGCTACCAGTTGCAGCTCGCATCCAGTTCAAGACACTGATGCTTGCGTATAGAACAATCACAGGCTCAGCACCCTCCTACTTCCACTCACTATTACGAACTTACATCCCCTCCAGAAGCCTGAGATCTGCTAGTGAGCGACGCCTCGTGGTACCATCACAGAGAGGCTCAAAATCACTCTCCAGAACATTCTCTTTCACCGCTCCTGGCCGGTGGAATGATCTTCCCACCCCCATCCGGAATGCTGGATCCCTGTCAATTTTCAAGCAACAACTGAAAACTCATCTCTTTCAACTCTACTTGACTATATAAAAAAAAAAAAAAAAAAAAAAAAAAAAAAAAAAAACTCTTTCACTTTTTCTAAATCTTCATCTTTCTCTCCTTCCCTTGCTAGCTTGTACTTATTTGAACAATGCCTGAGACTTGGTGTTATTGGCACTTCCTCTGTATGTTTGCCTCTTCAAGATTAATCGCTTTATGTACTCCCCAATTGTAAGTCGCTTTGGATAAAAGCGTCTGCTAAATGACTAAATGTAAATGTAAATGTAAATGTAAAAAGGCTAGGATTTCACTGAATAAATAAGAGCGCTGTGCTGTTTTGTGTTCTGCTGTTACGAGGGAAAGCGCTATATTTCTGCAGTTATGAAAGCAAAACCTTCATTTTCAATAAGGCCATCTGCTATTTTTGCTTTTATTTAAACAATTTAGTCACAACTACATATGTTATTTATTATTTTGTTAAGTGATTGATTATAATTATTTAAATTAATATAATAACTTATACGTTTGACTCATCCCTTTTCTTAAAAATTTAAGTGAAGTGCAGGTCTTAAAAAGGTCTTATATTATGGTTATGTTATGGAAGCATTTGGAATAAAAACTAGTTTTTTTCTGAATAAGCCCTTTTGAACTGTAGGCTATTTTTTGCATCTTAGGTTATTTTGAGAATATTCTGTAGGCCACTAACAAAAAACGGGACCTCTGTAAAATAGTTTTTTTACAGTTCAAGTGAGATTGGCTTGTTGGGGTAATATTGCTGTCAACTGACAACGTTTCCCTTCTGAATTAGCGTAACTGCACAAGTTTTATAGTAAATAAAATCTTTAAAAACAAATGACTTTAACTTTACATGACTTTAAAGGAAGTAGTAACGGTGTAAAAGGTGTGTGGATTAGTAATTTGGACCCTTGGTATAAAAGAGAAAAACGCTGGCCCTCGTCACGATCAAAGCTGCTCATCCCTGCTGTACACTCTACGGGCCTCATGCATGAAACATGAGCAGAAAGAATTATTGTGTAAATCGTTCATAAAGCTGTTCTGACATTAACTTTGAATTGATAAAATATTTTCAAAATGTTAGTTAGTACGAAAGAAACACCTGCTGCTCCTTACCATGTGTAAATATGTGCGTAAAACATACTGTGTTCTTTTTGGTAAACTGATGACAGTATTTTGATGCACTGCCATATTTTATAAGTTCATTTGCTCTGGTTTTTTTTTTTTGTAGTTGAGAGTTGATAACTGTTCAACTTTGGGTAAAACACAGCGCTCGTCACTTAAGCAATCCAATCAACTATCCGAGGTATTATTAATACATTACTGCCATGGATATTCTACATCATAGCAACCAAATCGTACTATTTACACTTATTGCAGATTGCTGCTGGTCCAGGAAAGCATTATTGCAATTATGTGACGTAAATCCTGTATGATGGAGGATGTGTACAGGTGATTATAGACTATAACCTGTCTGTGTAAACCCTGTATAATATAGAGGTGTTTCCAATAAAGTACACTATATTTTAAAACCTTGATTGTGTGTGTGTGTGTGTGTGTGTGTGTGTGTGTGAGTGTGTGTGTGTGTGTGTGTGTGTGTGTGTGTGTGTGTGTGTGTGTATGTGTGTGTGAGAGTGTGTGTGTGAGAGTGTGTGTGTGTGTGTGTGTGTGTGTGTGTGTGTGTGTGTGGGGGGGGGGGTCTCTAGATTCTTATTCCGGTCCTGCTGATGGGATATTAATAACCCAACGGTCATTTGCACTGAATAGCTCAATTGACTCTCTTAGCTGTGTTTTAGTAATATATCATTAACTGGAAGTTGTGTATAATCACCTCTTTTGGGGCCGACAGGTTCCAGGAACAACTTCTCATTTTTTTCAGCATCCACCTACAAAACAAAACAAACTAAAAATTAAATAATAATAATAATAAATACAAAATAAAATAAAAATAAATAAATAAATAGGAATAACAATAAATGAATTGATTATTATTCATAAACTAGTAATACAAGACATCACTTGGAACCGACAAACTCACTAGATAAAATAAAATAATAACCTTTTTGGAAGATTTTCAAAAAAAAGTCCTGTAAAGTTTCCAGAAATGTTCCTCCTCAGTGCAATCGTATATATTTAATATATCTATACAATATTTGAATACAACTACTACTAATAATAATAACATCACAAATACAGATATTCAGAAAATATTCAAGCAAATGGTGAATGTAACCTAAATTCAATATTTAAAGAAACTCATTCTGAGAGCATTTAAGTCTTAAGTTTTGTTACTAGCTTCATATATATATATATATATATATATATAACTGAAATAGTAACTAAAATAATATATCAACAATGCTAAAAAGCAACACTCTGCTTCTGAATTTAGTATTATATTATTCCTCATCACCAAAGCCTCTTGTCTGCTGTTCTTGCTATTTTAAAGTAGATGTCTGTGAGATTCGCTCACCAGATCGGCCTGTGAGTTGGACTGATTGTTCTGTTTCTCTCGCTGGAACATCTGCAGGACTTTACCGTGATCACAGTGATGAACGTCAGTCTCCTCCTGTCAACACAGCATCATGTTAGCGCTTTGAGAATGGATTTATAATCGACCCGGACCTCACGAAAGACTCACTTCATCATGATTATGTTTTTGTCCTCTGCGAGTAATGATGGAGAAGATGCTTTCCATCAGGTAGAAGAAATAGATGCCTGCAATAAGCACCAGCAGTTTGTACACATAGTCCATGTTATCCTCGGCATGATCGTGTCCGTCTTCGTGACTGTGGAGGCCTAAGAACTGCACAGAGATGAAACGACATTAACGCCGATCGTGCTTTGATTTCCCAGCAGCGCTGTGCAGTAATTCCTGTCTGCACTCAATAAGCGAGCTCTGTTTCTCTCAGCAATCCGGTTATTTTCCACTCGGGGCGATGACATGGTGTGACAGGGATCTAAACGGATGAGGAAACGTGGGCGATGTCAGCGCTCGGGGGAAATAACGGGTGCCAGGCCTGCCGTCGAGACCCATTCTGCCCCGTTAAACCAGAAAACTGAGCTTTCGGCGAGACTTGAGGAGATGCCAAGCCGAAGAGTAATCGGAGGGTGATTCAGAGGAAGGCTAAAACTAAAACAGCAGCTACTGTGTGAAGTTCATGCAAAAGTCGACATGTCAGCAATATGAAATATGAAATGTAGTTATATCTGAGTTATTCAAATCTAAAGATTAACCTCAGTGCCTCTCATGATTTGGGATGGACTGTAATAAGATGAAATTATGATGACCTAGTATCGTTACTTGAAATAAAATAAATATTAACTGAAATATACAACCAGAAAGTATAAGCAAAATTTATTCGTGAATCTAAATATCACATATAACTCAAATTTTGAGATGATTTAAATTATTATTTTCATTTAGTTATAATTAATGACAAAAAATATAAAATAAAAAAACGTATTCAAAATATTAATAAACTAAAAAAGCATCTCAATGATACCAAAATAGTAAAATTACATAATTCTAATTCTCATATAATATAATTTTTCTTATAAATATATATATTTTGTTATGAATGATATTTTAGAAAGGATTCTACACGACAAACAGGGATTGAAGATGATACTTTTTTTGAAGAGAACCAGTTTTGTAGCAAATAAAGTCATTTTAATACTGAAGTTATCAACTGCCTCCAATCATGCGAATACAGCTTTGAATCGGTAACAAGGCTGCATTTATTGATCAAAAATACAGTAATATTGTGAAATATTACTGCAGTTTAAAATAACTGTTTTCTATTTGAATGTATTTCTGTGATGCGCAGTCTTCAGAGTCACATGATCTTCAGAAATCATTTAATATACTGATATGCTGCTCAAGAAACATTTCTGATTTTTGTGGAAACTGTGATACTTTGTTATTTTTCAGGAGTGTTTGATGAATAGAAAGCAGTTATTTGAGTCAAGAGATCTTCTGTAACAATATAAATGTCTTTACTGTCACTTTGGATCAATCTAATGTATCCTTGCTGAATAGAAGTATTAATTTAATTTAAAACAGTTTTCTGGTAAAGTGTATATACATTCATAAGAAACGTTGAGAGTTGTAATTTGTTCCATTCAGATCTTATCTTTTCTATTTATATTGTGCGTAACTCGTTTTTTTTTGCCATATTCTCAGCTGGTTTGTAACAATAATAACGGCTTTGTAACACAAAATCAGCATTTTCTGATTCCAACGAGATGCAGAGAGCCAGCAGTTGTGTGTATTGTGCTGAATGCGGGCGTTGCTCACCGCGGGCAGCAGATGCAGCAGAGCGTCGCCCGTCAAAGATCCCACAGCTAGACTGATGCAGAACTGGATGCAGAGCTCAAACACTTGTGTACACGCGGAAAACACCAGCACCACGATCCCAAACATGGCCATCAGACAGATGATGAGGTTGGCCAGCGTGGCGTATCCATATCCTGCACACAAAAGCTCATTCAGCGACTGTACACACACAACAACACATTCTTCCAGCTGAATGAAGGACGGTGTTGTGCTGGTGTTATTCTCATTCACACGCAGCTTCAGAAACGGTTATGGCAGAATCAGGTTTGTTACAAGGAAAACGGGTTTCTCTTTTTCCGAGTTTTATTTTTGGTTTTTTTGTGCAAACAGTAAAAATACACACTGTGTTGTTAAATATAATGTAGATATTTACAAAAAATACAATTCATACAAAAAAAAAGTCACTTTTACAGTATTTCAGCCAGGACCACTCAGTTTGAGTAAGATTATTGTAGCGGTCCTGAATGATATATTTGGTGGCAGGCTTCGCTCTGAAGGGTTCAGATGCTGAGCTTTCCTCAGGCAAACCTCGCTGAGCTTTGAACCCCCCCGAAGCCTAAGCAATCTGCAGATATTTTGATATGCAACAGTTGTATATTCCAAGTAGAGTAATACAGTACTGTGGATGAATGTGGACAAATTTAGCAATGAGCTGCATAGACGATATATATCCGTGGGCGAGCAGTTAAATGAACATGCATCTGCAAAAGGAGGAGTTAGGGATGGAGGAGGGTCAGCGCATGTCTGCATGACAGACTATGGCAAGTGTGTGAGTACGGATGAACTTATATCTCTCATTAATTAAAGTGGGAGGAGTTACGATCAGCTGAGCGTCAGCTGATGCTGCAGGCACGCCGTGGTCAGCCTGAACTACGCTTGAACTACATTCAGCGCTCAAACTAGATTTTAGCAATTAAATCTGTATTTGTCTTTCATTGAGATTAAATTAAGTGAAATCATATAATGCGTATATGGGTACATTTTCTTAATAAAATATGTGGGTTGTTAAAAAAAATATATATATATATATATTATATGCATCCTGTGTAAAAAAACACAGAGTAGATTTTAAGATTTTTTTAACTTTGTTCATAAAAAAAGCATATTTCCTCCACTTCACTGTCATAATACAGCAATGAAAATCATATTTTCATTACTTGAAATAAAATAAACATTAAATGAACTAATGATGCAATAAATACAATAATATAAAAAACCTTTTTCTCCCAACTTTTCTCATTTTCATTTAGTTAAACTGATGTGCTAAAATAGCTACAACTAAAATAAAATGAATAAAAACTATATAGGCGTATTTAAAAAATAAATAAAAATATAATAAATATAAAAAAACAAATAATTCAAAAATATTAAAATACTCAAACTACACCGATGCATCCTATTTTATAATGAAATATTATTAATAATATTATACAAAAATAATCACTCTCAATAATATTTGTATTATTAACATTACTAATATTTTCTGTATGTTAAGTGCCTATGTTACAATATTTAAAAATCAAATAAAAACAACGTCATATTGGAGAAAACATCTTTAAAATAAGTCTGATTGTCTTCAAGCATACGATAATTGTTGTCTTTTGATTTTCTGGCTGAGATATGAGATTTTCATGAGATTTATCCAATTATGTTTATTAGCCGTGTTTCATGGAAAAGCCAATTTCATTCTTTATGCAAGCTTTGATTTTACAATTATCTATTATTATGGTGGTTGTTAATTTTTTTTTAAAAGTTAACATTATATAAGTTATATATTATATCATATAATGATATTTTTACATTTACATTAAAACTTTTAATGTACACTTTTATCCAAAGCGTATATTCAGGATTATACATTTTTTTTTATCCGTATAATAATTCAGTTCATATGATAATGATATAATGATCTAAGTTATTATACATCATATCAATGCATTTACAGCGTATGAACAGATGACTCACTCTCGGCAGTGCTGAGTGAATCCGGGGTGACGGGTGCGGGACTGATCTCAGAACAGCCTCCGCTGAGGATCTGCTGAATCAGAGCAGGGCTGATCTGTGTGAACTGATCTCTGGTCAGAGATGAAGTTCAGCCGGTGAATCCTCAACAGGTCTTCAGCGCTGAAACAGGCCTGCGAGCACAACACAATCCACACTGAGACGAA
>QVTF01023346.1:0-27500 GCA_003573665.1 Oxygymnocypris stewartii
AATGCACAAACACACACAATACAGTGCTCAGCGTAAATGAGTACACCCCCTTTGAAAAGTAACATTTTAAACAATATCTCACTGAACACAAAAACATTTTCCAAAATGTTGACAAGACTAAGTTTTATATAACATCTGTTTAACTTATAACATGAAAGTAAGTTAATAATATAACTTAGATTACACATTTTTCAGTTTTACTCAAATTAGGGTGATGCAAAAATGAGTACACCCCACAACAAAAACTACTAAATCTAGTACTTTGTATGTCCTCCATGATTTTTAATGACAGCACCAAGTCTTCTAGGCAAGGAATGAACAAGTTGGCGACATTTTGCCAGATATATCTTTTTCCATTCTTCAAGAATGACCTCTTTTAGAGATTGGATGCTGGATGGAGAGAGATGCTCAACTTGTCTCTTCAGAATAGGTGATCGATTGGGTTCAGATCAGGAGACATACTTGGCCACTGAATCACTTTCACCCTGTTCTTCTTCAGAAATCCAACAGTGGCCTTAGATGTGTGTTTAGGATCATTGTCATGTTGGAAAAGTGCACGACGACCAAGGGCACGGAGTGATGGTAGCATCTTCTCTTTCAGTATAGAGCAGTACATTTGTGAATTCATGATGCCATCAATGAAATGCAGCTCCCCGACACCAGCAGCACTCATGCAGCCCCACATAAGGACACTGCCACCACCATGTTTCACTGTATGCACCATGCATTTTTCTTTGTATTCCTCACCTTTGCGACGCCATACAGTTTTGAAGCCATCAGTTCCAAAAACATTTATCTTGGTCTCATCACTCCAGAGTATAGAGTCCCAGTAGTCTTCATCTTTGTCAGCATGGGCCCTGGCAAATTCTAGGCGGGCTTTTTTGTGCCTGGGCTTTAGGAGAGGCTTCTTTCGTGGACGGCACTCATGCATGCCGTTCCTCTGCAGTGTACGCCGTATTGTGTCACGGGAAATAGTCACCCCAGTTTGGCTTTCTACTTCTTTAGATAACTGCAGTGAACTTGCATGTTGATTTTCTTCAACCCTTCTCATCAGAAGACACTCCTGACGAGGTATTAACTTCCGTGGACGACCTGGACGTCTCTGTGGGATGGTTACAGTTCCATCTTTTTTAAATGTTTGTACCACTTTTGCTACAGTATTCTGACTGATAAGTAAAGCTTTGCTGATCTTCTTGTAGCCTTCACCTTTCTTGTGTAAAGAAATTATTTTCTTTCTCAGGTCTTGTTACATTTCTCTTCCATGTGGTGCCATTGCTGACAGCATGAAATGGGAAGGGGTTTTCTTTAAGTAACACCCTTTTATAGTCAACTGTCACTTGTGTAATGAATAATTAGACTCACCTGTGGTTGAATTCTTGTTAAATTAGACATTTGTAGTCTAAAATGTAGCTTTGCTCCAGAGACTTTCAGTGGGGTGTACTCATTTTTGCATCACCCTAATTTGAGTAAAACTGAAAAATGTGTAATCTAAGTTATATTATTAACCTTACTTTCATGTTATAAGTTAAACAGATGGTATATAAAACTTAGTCTTGTCAACATTTTGGAAAATGTTTTTGTGTTCAGTGAGATATTGTTTAAAATGTTACTTTTCAAAGGGGGTGTACTCATTTACGCTGAGCACTGTATATCAGATTCCTCAACACAGTTATTGGATCATGGAAGGCACAAGAATATGTGATTACCATAGATCTGTTTCAGCTTTCAAAAGGCCACTCAGCTCATGGGGTTGACAATAATGCACATCTGAGCCAAATAAATCCTGTTTCCACCCAGTACTTTTAGAGAAGTTAAAGATGTGGTTTCATCAAAAATATATGCATTTCAAATGATGGACGGGAATAATGACTCATTGGTTACTTGATGTAATTGAAGGATGTATAAGGGATGGAAAAGGAGGAAAGGAAAGAGGTGCTTTTTTAATTAGTGGCTGTCAACAACTGTGGCCAGGTATTTTTATCCGGCCATCTCAAACTAATCCTATTCAGTGCTAAAATTTAAATAAACAACTTTCTGGAAGTGAAATCCAAACTTGAAATTATCTCCATTCTTTTGTGTTTGAAAGAATGAGTCACACAGGCTGCAGGTGAATCAGCTTTTCACTGAGGTGATTCAGAGAAACGTTGCAATAAAAGAATTCACTAAAAACTCACACGGTTTTCCAGGAATGCTCTGAAAGGGAATTTAAAACAGCCAACATAAAGATTGCAGAGAAGCACACAGCCTTTTAATAGCTAATACCGTGAAGAGGAGTTAATGGATAGCCACTGTTTCAATCGACCAACCAGTCTCGTGATACAAAAGAATGGCATTGTGTGTATTTATAGGCAGGCTTCTGAGGAAAATACTATTAGTCTGTGCTTTCATCCATGTCTTGAATCCAAAACTAAATTTGTACTGGTAACATGCAATGCATTTACTCCATAACAGATCATTTCAGCATCATGGTATTGTTAAATGTATTCATACACTGGAAATATTTGGAATAATAATAAGAAGGTTTAGCGTAAATATTTTCTGCAACTTTCCAGTTTTTGCACATTTAAGTATTTGGTATGACAGTCAACACATCAAAACAAGTGCACTTTTTAAAAGCATGACAAAAGACATGTTACTTAAAAATAAGTGTGTTACTTAATTGTGTTAAGAAAAATGTACTTTAATCGTATTACATTGTCCCCAAAGACATTTATTAGGATTATTTGGTTACACTTTATTTTAAGCTGTCCTTGTTACAGTGTAATCATACATTTAAGTACTACTGAGTAATATTAACGAACTAACTACATGTAGCCTACTTACTGTACGGATAGGGTTAGGGTTTAGCTAAGGGTTACTAGCATGTAATTATTCATAATGTATTGTTATCATAAAGTAAGTGCATGTGACGTGTAAATGACAAATAAAGTGTTACTGACTAATAAAATGTAATAAAGTGAAATAAAGTGTTACTGACTACTCTTTTAAGATTTTAAGTACACTACAAGTGCACATTCAATGTAATTAAGTGCAATTATTTTTCACAAGGCTAGAAGTGAATCATTAAATGTATCCCTAAATGTACTCATATACTTAGAATATTTGTAATAATAATAATTTGGTTTCTAATTTCCACATGCATTAATTATTTAGCATGTTAGTCAACACATCCAAATAAGTGCACTTCTTTAAAGCACATCAGAAGATTATTAAAAAATGACTTCTGATGTATGCCAAAGCAAATGTGTGTTACTTAAGTGTATAAAGGGCACTTAAAAATGCACTTAAGTGATATTTTTTCCTTAATTTGAAGATTTTTAGTACACATGTGCACATTTCATGTAATTAAACACACTTCTTTTCACAAGGGTAGAAGTGAATCATTAAGTGGTATTACAAAATGTATTCATATACTGGGGATATTTGTAACACTGTTTAATGTGGGAATTGGGACGCAGATGCATGACATTATGTAAGTCACACGATATAGTTGGCAGGAATATGATGTGGGGAAAAGCTTCAGAAGGAACATTATCATCCCCAAAAGTTTCCCTGCCCCACCTCTCCGCTTCGCTCTGTCTCTCCTGCTGTTCGAGTCACCAGGGTAATTTCTTTCCTTTTTCCAGCCCATTCATGGTCTCAGCTAGCAGGAGAGAGAGAGAGAGAGAGAGAGAGAGAGAGAGAGAGAGTGGAGAGAGAGGAGGCGGAGAGAGAGAGAGGAGAGATAGAAGAGAGTAGGGAGAAGCGAGTGCGAGAGGCGGGAGGCGAGAGAGTTGGGAGGAGAGTGCGGGAGAGAGGTGAGAGGAGAGGAGAGAGGGAGAGAGAGTGGGAGAGGAGAGAGAGAGAGGAGAGCGAGAGAGAGAGAGAGAGAGAGAGAGAGAGAGGAGAGAGAGAGAGGCTCCTGTGAAATTTGAGAAAGCTGGAGGCTACCCTTGCCATGGAAATCAAGGTGGAAGAAAAGCATGTGACGGTCCTTTGGTGCATATATGACCTAGGACTCTCATTGGCAACAATCATGCGGACATGGCAGACACATAGTCATTGGGTCATGGGATTGAAACTTCATCTGAACAGTGAGTGAGTGGGTAACTGAATAAAATGGTCCAGCTGGTTGTGTTCGGGGGGAATGGGAGAGATGACCAATGACGTCTCATATTACATGTGCAAACACACACACAGCCGGATGTCTATTAATACATAATAAAGTAGAAAGTGGCCACACACCTCAAAAGTCATGTATTTAGGAATGCATGATTAGCTATGTTTCCATCCATTGTTTTTATGTGAATTTGGAGGTATCGCAAAATTAGTTTGAACAGATCAGGATTCAAGATTCACATAAAATCTTAAAATGTGCTTTTTGTTTTTTGATCCGGTGAGAAAATTGAAATACATTTACAGAATAAATTTTCAGGATGCACATCTATAAACTAAAGTGACTTTGCCTCAATAGATCTGATTGGGCAACTGATCTAAAAACTAGATCAATCCTAATGCACACCATCTCCAATATTGATTTATTCTGAAATACCAAAATTATTTTGTAAAATAACCTCCTAGAACTTTCTCAAATGACAGCATTCCAAAATATCATGCATCTGCCTCTTAATGCAAGGTAGCATGACAGTGTTTGTTATTGCGCTTCATCTTTTATTCACAATTTACAATTGTGTAATGTACGAAAAATGTGGGAAATGTAGGAAAAACGTTACAGGCCTCCCAGTTGTAGCAACTTTTTTACTGTGTTATAACTGATACTTTGCACCATGCTTGTCTCTGATAATTGTATTTAAGCATAATTGCTTAATTAGCATAATTAGTATGCTTGTACAATAAAGTTTACTTCTATAAAGCATGATATAATGTTATTAAATAAAAACATGTAAATGTACTTTAAATCAAAACTTGTAGTATTAACACACAATTATGAATAATTTAACATGCAATAACACTAAACCAAAGCCTAATCCTAAACCTGACCGTATAGTAAGTACATGTTGTTAATTAATATTACTCAGTACTTAAATGTATAATTACACCGCAACAAGGATACATTAAAGTAAAGTGTAGCACAAAATGTTTAATTTAGCAGTTTCTAAAAGTGTACTTGAGTTTACCTTACACATTAAAATGCAGTGAAGGGTGTCCACATTCAGAATTGCACTTGCATTTAGATTATCTTAATCTAATAGACAGAAACCTTGGATAGAAACAGCTATTGGCTTGTGCTATAATGGTTACAACAGTCAACGAAAAGCCAAATAACCTTTTAACACATTACTCTGAAACTCGAAGACATTAACACGCCATCTGAGATGCCTGAGTCACCCCGCGATGGAAAGGTGGAACCAGGCAGCCTCAAATGGCTCAGCGTTACTGCCATTCCAACGCAGACGAACCCCGAGTGGAGTTGTGCGTCACCTTGATCCCAGGGCCCCTCGAAGGAGGAACCGGCTGCAACAGGAGAGGCCGGCCTCCTCTGTAATCTCGGCTAGCTTACTCCGTGGTTGTCATACAATCCCACAGGTCACGACTGGGGCAGGGCATGGTGTCACGAGGTGTGTTGCCATGGACTTCAAAGAACACATGTTTTTTTATAGACAGGAGACAAGTGTGAGTGTGCACTTATGTGTGATGTTGTGGAAAGGGCAGCATCATGAGATTGTTCCTGATTGACCAGGCTTTCGTGTGTTCGCGTCTGGAGAACTTAAAATAACCTGAATGCAAACGTGTCACCTCTAGTTAAAGTGCACTGTGTGTGTGTGTGTGGTGTGTGTGTGTGTGTGTGTGTGCGTGCGTGTGTGGTGTGTGTGTTGTGTGAGTGTGTGTGTGTGTGTGTGTGTGTGTGTGTGTGTGAGCGCGTGGCGGGCTGTCATTCGTTCCAGGCCGTTCCCCACGGCCGCTGGCTGTTTTAAGTGACAGGCCATCAGCGCTGAGGTCACTGGGTGAAATGAGAGGTGCAACCAAGGCTGAGTGTAAGACTTCACAGAAAGCCACACGATGATCCCCAGTGCGGTGTGAGGTGAATAAGACGTATTGAGATGGACTCGCAACGTGACATATTCGAAAAGAGTGACATTAAACTAGATTATCACATTTTCTAAAGAACATTTGAGTGGTGCTTGAACATGTGAAACTCATCAGCATGTGTCCTTGGTGTACTTATTACTGAAATAATATACTTTAAAGATAACACTCAAACGTGAACTAAATGTTGTTTTCAGGCATTTCATTCTATATTATTTGCAAATAAATGAAAATGCATAATAGTTTAAATTGATAATGCAGTTAGAGTTGTACTCTTTGTTTATTTTTGACTCACTTAAGTAATCTTTATATGTAATGTCATGAATCACTTCTTTTGTATTTTAAATATGGTTAAAGTTTACTGCTGAACACACTGATAAGCATTTGATATAAACTAATGTAATTTCTATTGAAACTTGTTGTCGTGTATTTAAATACATTTGTAATGACATATTTGTATTGATGAAATTGTGTCTGGTAGCCATTGACTTACATAGTATACAAATTCTATGGAAGTCAATGGCTACCAGCAACTGTTTGGTTACCAACATTCTTCATCTTTTTGTGCTCAACAAAATAAAGATACTCATGCAGGTTTGGAATAGGGGTATTGCGATATACCGGTATTGACGATACCGTGATATTCAAAGCAAAAATTATCGATATGTGTTAATTTAGTGTGTGACGATATACCGGTATTGACGATAACTGCAATATTTAAAATGAAAAGGGCTTATGATAACATCACATGTAAATACTCCAGCGCCAGAATCTGGTTGACCTCCAGGTGGCAGTATTGCGCCCTAACTCTGACACCCGTCAAACAAGAAGAAGAGAAGCGCTCGCAGCAGCTTCTCCGAGCAGAGCGGAGTTCATCAGAGTAAGGTTGACATTATTTTACTTGTCATAGAATGGGAAATGTTACAATAATCTGTTAACAGAGGTTTTCTGTGTTCATATATTTAACCTGTTATCTTGCATACCCGTACCTATAGTTGCACCGGCGCCTAACTACTTGAGTCATGCAGTAAGTAAGAGTGCTGCTAATTTCAGTATTAATTAATGTGCTTCTAGAACGACCGCAGATGAGGCATTAAATGTATGGCACTGCGACCAGCTGAACATTTTACAGAGTTTAAGGTAGCAATGTGGTCGCTCAGTTTTTCAAGATCAGTTTCAAGGGGTTCAAGGTTCTTTTATTCGTCACATACTCAATTATACAGAATATAATCAGTAGTGAAATGTAAATCAGGTCAGGTCCGCTCAATGGACAGTGCAAAATACATAACACATACATAACACAACACAAGAGGATGTATATAATATAGGAAAAATAAATAAATATATAAATAAAGAGTAAAATGTGCCAATAAAATAAAATGTGCAATACAGTATACTGTGGACTTAATGTGCAAGAGGAATGTGCAAACAGGTTGTACCGGGTTTATACACATAGCAGCAATACGGATGATGAAAATAGAGAATGTTTTACAGTTTATTAAATTGAGTCCTGTAAATGTTATGAGTTTGAGTTTAGGAGCCTGATGGCCTGAGGGAAGAAGCTCCTCCTCAGTCTCTCAGTTTTTGCCATCATGCTCCGGTATCGCTTGCCGGATGGCAGTAAAATGAAAAGATGGTTACCGGGATGATTTGAGTCCTTGATGATTTTTACAGCTCTGCTTTTACAGCGTTTGAGGTAGATGTCCTGCAGAGAGGAGAGAGCAGACCCTGAGATGCGCTCAGCTAAGCACACAACTCTCTGCAAGGCTTTGCACTCCTGACTGGAGATGTTTCCATACCACAATAAGATGCACTGAGTCTCAGTTCATCATGTAACTTAACTGTTAACAGATTTGAACAAAGCAATAAAGTGTTACTCTGCACAAGCCGTATTGATTGCAAATACAAAAATAAGATGAGTAAAGAAAGCACGGCACTTATTAAAATAACCACCCTTTACTTAAAGTATCAGTTTAGATGTTAATACGGCAACACTTTACAATTACAAGTTGTGTTTGTAAACATTAATGCACTGTGAACTAACGTGAACAATGAACGACTGCATGGTTATTAACATTAACAAAGATTAATAAATTGTGTAATATTATGTTAAATAAAATAAAAAAACTGTAAATTGAATTTACTAAGTCGCTTTGGAGAAAAGCTTCTGCTAAATGCATAAATGTAAATGTAATAAATGTATTATTTCAATTGTGTAATAAATGTATTGTTAGTTAATACATTAATGTTAAAAAATGACATCTTATTGTAAAGTGTTCCCATTAATATTTATTTATTTATTTGTTCCCAAAAATATTTATTTTCTCTCATTATTTCATAGGAGCTCCAAAGAAGACCTGCGTTTATCCTTATGTTCATTTGATGAAAAAGAAAAACAAAGTAATATAATTTGATTGATACGACCCCCCTTTTTCTATAGATGTTTCTCTAGATTTTGCGATACATCGATATCGTGAATCTTATGGCCACAATAACCGTGATATGAAAAATCTAATATTGTGACAGCACTTGTTTGGAACTACTTGAGGGTGAGTAAATGATGACAGAGTTTTATTTTACTATCCCTTTAAGTGTGTTTTATTTTCATGACACATTATATGTGGATACAGTGTTTTTTTTAGTAGTATTATTATGTATTTGTCAAAATGAATTAGCCACAGCCAACAGGAAAATGAATTGGATATACAGGAAGTTGAACTTACTGAATTAAATTAAATTTATTAAATATACTGTATGTAATGTATTGTGTACAATGAAGTGTTTTTCCATACTGGTATTTATTATTGCTAGGGTGTTACTTGGTGGTTGCTAGGGTTTTGAGAGCAGTTGCTTAGTGTTCAAAAGAGCTGCTGATTCAAAAGAGCCATGAAGTCTCTTTAGATGGCAACTGGGTTTGTCTTTCAATGTAAGCCTACAGGATTGTCCCCCAGTTATTCATCAGGTGAAAACTGAACATCTGAACGATTAGAATAATAACGGTACACCTTTCCTCAAAAGCTGCTTCTGGATGTTAAAAAGTCAACACAAATGTGTGCTCGATTTACGTAGCACTGACTCACTGGACCCCGCAGGCACATCAGTGAACAGTCACAGTGTTGAGAACAGGCAAGCACTCTCTCAGCCCTGTCACTACGCTAACTCGCGCTTAGTTAAATCGAGCTGTCACACTTGGTGTGTCATGCATCGCAACGGCACCCTGAGGAACATAAGAGATTCTGTCTGACCTTTGACCTTGCTGCCACTCAGCCAATCACTTAAGTGTGCTGCTTCATATGCCATTATAGAGGTCTGATAACGCTCCATGAAGTCCTGACCTCACAGATGCAAAGCAAGATTTGTTTATAAACCTGCTAGAAAGATAAAAAGGTCCAAAATTATAGTTTGTGTGTATGTTCATTTTGCAAATGTACTTTGTCAAGGCTGTGGTATGATATCCACCAGTTTATTTTCAAAGAAAGAGACCTGGGATGTGGAGATGTCTATCAGTCTTGCAGGCAAAAATCCTAACACATAATTTCAGCATACAATTTATGTGATAAAAAGAATTTGACTTATAAAATATCATTTTATTTACAACAGCATTTAGTTTGTATGTGTTCAAAAAACATGAAGGGGAACACAGTGCTACCTGATTTTCTTACATTTAAATGTCATTTATTTTAATTTAGTTTTATTACACCTTACATGCATGCAACCCAAAATAAAATATCTATGTATCTACATTCAGAAGCAAGCAAGCTTTTCTTTTCATGTTTTGTTGCATTTTTCCCTTTCCCCCTTAAATGATCATATATTTACATGAAATTGTAATGATCTGAAAAAGGTCTGCAGGGATTGCAAGAATGTATATTTACAAAAGCTTTGGCGCAGGTGTTTATTTATTTTTTGTTCTTCAAAAGTTCAGAACTCTGAGCAATTAGTCTCTAGTTCACATCAGATTTGAATTTCTCTTTCATTTAAGCATATTGCATATGTTTGGAACAGTGGCGGCTGCTGGTCTTTCAAAGAGGGGAAGCTCATTTTTGGCCAACATCATAAAAATTTACCATTTATTTATACCTAAATTCTGCCCAACATTCCTTTTCAAGAAAATTTCTAGCCTACTTATGGATGAATGAATGAATGAATGAACAAACGATCTAAAAAAGATATTAAACTCGAAATATGGAATTAGGTTGAACTGAAACAAGGAATCTGGTTGAAATGTATGATGAAAATTGGCTAGCAATTTCACCAAGCAAATACCAAGAAATAGGTTGCAGCAGTTTGTCTTTCGACTACACTTCCGCGATGGGACCTGAGCTCGAATAGCTTCAGTGTCAGTGACTTTTATAGTACAAAATCGCTGTCAATCAAAAGGAGATGCAGTCTTTCGACAGACCCTCCAATCATCACGCAGACGCTCGGAGTCCGGGCCAGCCCACTCCTCCATTCATCCCAGAGACGCTGAGCGTCCGTGGGCGGGACATAATCGCAGCATTATCCAATGACCGTCTTGTTTCTAAGCACTGAAAAAAACTGTTTAAAGCAGCCCCATTGAAGTCAATGGACGCTGGGCTTCAACAGAGTAATGCACTGTACGCTACGGGAATGAATGAGAAGGAAATCGAGTCAGCCGACCTAAGTAGCTGATTCTGAACGAAATTGTTTCGTTCGAGATGAACGTGTTTAAACGCATTTTTAGTCAATAAAATGTTAACATAATAGTACATATATTTGACCATTCATTTTTTGACAATTATAGGGGAAGCTGAGCTTCCCTTGCAGTCTTAAAGAAATCGCGTCTGTTTTGGAATGTGTATAAACGAGTTATTAATTTGTACAATAACTAAATGCATATGGCATGCTAGTCAAGATGATTCTCAGTGAAATTCTCATCATCTTCACAACTTCTAAACATTCTTTCATCATGTGAGTCATTACGTGCAAAAATTATCCATGCGATTATCAAAATATGTCAGGAAAACATGTTTTCCATAAATATTTCAGACATTGTTGTCTGTTTATATGTAACACACTGCTACAAAAATAAATGTACTGTATAGTGTTTACAGAACATTCAAAATGTGCTTTTTTTCTGTGTAGTAATGTAGTGACTTTCCCAGTAAGCTTTTACCTACTGTTGAAATCTAAAATGCTCAGTACAAAACACATTTGACTCCAAACATACTAGTATAAATCCCCCCCCCACCCCAATTTAAAACAGTAGCATGACCATGTTTATAACACAATCTGTCTTGCGTGATACAATCACATGTGGCCAGGACTAAATATAGTGTAAGTGAGGGTAACATCGCTTTGTGATTGAATCACACAAACCACATTCAGAGGTCAGAAACACATGTGACCACACTGTATTTACAGTATAAACACTAATCTACCCTGATTCATATGGGGGGGGGGGGCATCTAAAGGAATTAACAGCTCTAAACAAGGTTTTTATCCATTTGCAAGTGGTCGGAGAAGACAAACGGTATCTGAGATGCATGTTACTATCAGTTGTAAGCTGTGATCGGATCAACATGAGACAGATTGTAGACGTTGCCAATACTGTAAAAAGTAAAGTGTGTACAACAGAGCGCCACATGGCATATTCGTGTAGGAAGATAGCATCACACTGGTTCCCTCTACAAAAACTCAGTAGTATTTTCCATTGGCTTTTGGATCATTGCACAAAATAAGTTGAGTTTATCTGTTCGATGTGATGGTGTTTAATGTCTCAGACAACCCCTGTAGTTAATGTTGCCAATTTAAGAAAGGAAAAATAAGGGACAACCGTGCATAGCCTATATATATATACATATATTAGTGCTGTCAAACGATTAATCACGATTATGTAATATATGTGTGTGAACTGTGTATATTTATTATGTATAAGCCTATATAAATACACACTCATACAGTATATATTTTTATATATTTTAAAATATTTACATGTATAGATTTATATTTGGATAATTTATATTATATATAAATATATAAAAACCTTTATTTTGGATGCGATGAATCGTGATTAGCCGTTTGACAGCACTAATTATATATACTAATATATAGATGGAATTGGCGTTAGCGCGAGCACCGCTTGCTGGTATATCAGTCAGTGGTTAGCAGTCATGAAACGGGACAAGGGAGGTCACGTATGGGACACAGAAATTAAGCCCAATATACGGGAGGTCCGGCCTAATACGGGACGGTTGGCAACTCTACCTGTAGTCCCATTTAGGGATCTCTGTTTACACTACAGAAATGATCTCTGTTTACACTATACAATTGAAAACGCATGTCACGTGACCAATCATGCAGGTACAACCACAGATATGTATAGGTAGATTCCCTATTATTTAGATGGCGGACGTGTCTGCGGTCGAATGGGGAATCTATCTATATATATCTATGGGTACAATAATGAGCATGCTGTTATTGTTTACACGGTCGTCAAGGATACGCAGAGCGAATGTGGGCAGCCACGCCATCGTTTTCAAAAGTCTTTGTTTTGGTCTGTTTACACTGAAAATCAAACCCCGGAGATTTCAAGCTAAAACAGGTTTGCAGTGTTTTCAAAAGTCTCAGTTTTCAACCTCGAAAACGCCGGAGTAGTGTAAACAAAAGGCATATCCGTAGCAAACGTTATGCGTTTTAAAATGAAAAAGCACTAGTGTAAACGGGGCCTTAGTTACAATCACAAGATGGTATTACTGATGTATTTTGTGTTATAGAATTAAATGTAAAAGTACCTTGAGCTTGAGTTCATGACAGACCTTATTTCAGGCAATAAAACAAATTAAATAATATAAAAATACCTTGAAAAAAGCCATTGACTTCAGGATGATGAAACCAGAAATGCTAAAATGCTTGTTTCCAAGTTTGGCCTACATAAATACACCATCCATGCAGCACTCTTTACAACATCCTCTTTGTATCTGAGGCCACTGTATTTTCCTTTTCCTAATGTTAAACCACATTATCGTTAAATATATTGCAAATGTAATTTGTGTCATATTGGTGCAATAAACATCAACCTATTTTTTCTTCTGTGGTCTTCAGTCCTCTCTCTCTCTCTCTCTCTCTCTCTCTCTCTCTCTCTCTCTCTCTCTCTCTCTCTCTCTCTTTCTTTCTCTCTCTTTCTTTCTCTCTCTCTCTCTCTGGCTGCCCGTGGCTCCAGGGCCATATTCCTGGCTCGTTACTAGGTTTCACAGACAGTATAATTTAAGCCTGACACAGCCTCAAACGAACGGCTGTCAAGCCCTAGCGCCGCCGTGGGGAACTCATGGGACGTCGTCTCAAAAATGTCACTTTCCCACTTGCCAGCAAAAAAAGTAAAAGAAAATGAAAGGAAAAACAAACTGCACACGGCCTGGGAACCACTGTTTTAAATGTGACAGGAAAAATGGACATCGTTTTGGGACGGAGAACATTGCGCGTGTGTGTGTGTACGTGTTTGTGTGTGCGTGCGTGTGGTTGTGTGTGTGTGTGTGAGTGTGTGTGTGTGTGTGTGTGTTTAAGGTGCGCTGTCCCTTAGAGCACCACTTAAAATAATGTAGTGAAGTGCTAGTGTGAGAATGACTGTATCTGATGTTCTTTACTAACATCTATGGGTCCATGAAGAACCTTTAAAATAATAATTCACCAAATATTTTAATTTGCTGTTAATTTACTCACCTTCAGGCCATCCAAGATGTACTGTAGGTGCCTTTTTACAGTAGAACAGTAAATATTTTTAGCTGAAACTGTGATCCTTAGTGATTCATAAATGCAAGTAAATGGCTACCATCACTTCCAGAGTCAAAAAAGAGCATAAAGAAACACAAAATTAATACCCATGGCTCCTAACGATATACTGAAGTCTTACGAAGCGTAACGATCAGTCTGTGCAAGAAAATAAACATTATTTACAAAACTATTACCTGTAATGCATTATGTCCGGTTCGCAAATGATTCATTCTTTTGAACCGGTTCTTTTTAGTGAACTGGGTGAACCGCCTGAAACAGTTTGCAGTTCAAGCAGCACAGATGTTAATCAAGTTACTCAAACAAAACTCACTTTGAAACGCCTGACAGTCAATCTGACTGAAAACGAGCCAAAATACTGGCGTATATGATCCTATGAGACCACAGTTTGCCAACTCATACAGCGCTCCAGTTGCTCCAACAGTCCCTGAACGGAAGGAGGAGACAGTTCTGACTCGGATCGAAGAACTTGAACCCAGCACTTGAATGAAGGGGAAATTAATGTTTTTTATGGTTTATAAATAAATGAGTTGATTAAGACTTATTCACTTTAAATGCTTTAGACATGTATAACAGCAGTGTTTCACATCAATGTTGTGTGTTTCAACAATGTAATTGTGTACATTACATCATTGCATGAATATGTAAAATAATTGGTGAATCAGTTATTTGAAGAAGTTAATTGAAACAACCTGTCCGAAAGAAACAGTTGTATATGGTATGGAATTGATTATTTATTTTGAACTCTCAAAGTGACGGTGACCATTGACTTGCATTTTATGAATCACCAAACCACGGTTTCAGCTAAAAATTTTCTTCTGTTCAACTGGTCTGCTGAGGAAAAAAAGTAACTTGCATCTTGGATGGCCTGCACAAGGGTGAGTAAATTAACAGCAAATTCGCATTGTTGGGTGAACTATCCCTTTAATATCCAAATAACCTTTCCATCACATAAAAAAATTTGATGTTCTTCATGGAACATCAAAATTGGAATTGATGTTCCATGAAGAACCTTTAGCATTAATGGAATCTTTCCACTGCACAAAGGTTCTTTAAATTGAAACAAGGTTATTTTGTTTAATACAATGTCTTCCCAGGATGGTTTCTTTGTGGAACCTAGTTTGGCTTTTCAATGGCATCACTGCAAAAAACGAGTTCCCTTTGCAACCCAAATTTTTTAAGAGTTTGTTTATTACATTTGTGAATATGGCATATTCTTTTGCCTGTTTGTGCAGATATACCACTATATTCACGCATTTGGGTTCAAGCAGTATGTAATACTTTAGGGATGTAAAACATTTCATGTTGTGTTTGAGCAGGTGTGCGTTTGTCTTATATCTCTACAGTGTGCTTCCCTGCGTCTGCGACCTTCCTGGCATCACTACAAAGCTCTCTCTCTAAGCACATGGGTCTTGCCTGATCCCAGTGTCTTCAGCTCTACCTCTCCTGGTCCTCCGCCAGCCGCGCTTGCCTGAGCTCCACAGCCAGGGACCCTCCGCACTGGACCAGGCACCCACCATGCCCCCATCATTTACATCCTTTAAGCCATGGACAGGCAGAGACGGAGCAGCTCGCCAACGGCCCGATGCCAGGCCTGCCGCCTGTGATAAACAGAAACACTCCTCTTTCTGCCCAGCTCTCTGCCTTTTTTCCTCCATCCCTCTCACGTCTCTGCAATACCCGGCCCGTACCAACATCTGTGGACTCAGGCGAAGGAAAGGCACTTGCCAAATTCAGTTATTTTCACTTTTTCTCTTTTCTGGAATGGAAAGAGAGTTGCTTGTGTGAGATCCAGTTTAAGCAGGGAAACAACGCTGAGCGACTGAGAAGCCATGAAGACGATTAGGGAAGCTTTTCTCCCAAACAGTGTTTTGTGATTCTGAAGTTCGCGAAACACTGAAGTGACTACAACGATTTGACATGAAATATCTACACAAATTAGTGTTGATGAGATGCTTTTCATATTGCCTATTTGAGGCAGATTCTAGAGCTGGACAGTATGAAAAAAGTCCCTTGTGAAAAAAAGACTTTAAAATAATATACTTAAGTGCAAAATTAATGTAAGGTTTTTACACACTTAATTGCATGTTAGCAATTAATGAAAAGGCATAGTTTAAAAACGTACTTAAGTCTGTTAAGAATCTCTATCGATTCAGTCATGAACGTGTCTCTTGTGCCTTTTATTTTATTAATATATTATCAGCAAGTAAAGTATTTTTAGTATACTTGTAAGATTTTAAGTACACTACATTTACACATTCAATACAATTAATCATATTGGTTATTGTATGTAATACATATAATATTTCAGGTGGCTGAATTTCCAGCAAAAACAAAGGTACTAAATGTTGTTGTGAATACTCATAATGATATAAGATTTTGGTCATGCAACCCATCTCTACAAATGGCTTACTTACAGATGTCTCTGCACTTTCAATTGGAACAGGAGAAACTTTTTCACAGTGCTTAAATCTATAGAGGTCTAGCAGATTTTCTCCTGGTTACTGTGTCAAGAATGCATTTTGGGACTTGTGCACATCGTTCATCAGATTACCACAGACACCGTGCCTTTCCTACTGGAACAATGAGGGTTAACCACTTGCTGTTAACCTAATTCTAATTCTGTCCTCCTGGTGACATCATCAGCTCGCGCCCCTGGGGCAAGTTTGAGGTCATTATTCCCAGACGTCTGTTTTAGGCAGGAATGGGGGAGGGAGCCTTCCCTTCTCTCATTTTACACTCTAGTTATTCAGGATCCTTCATAGTCAGCATACTAACCTCAACACATCACAAGAAACACATGCACAAGCACCAGCAGGTGTGTGGAGTAACACAAATACACCTGACAATGACATCCTTCACAAATACAACAGATACTGTAGCATATACTGCTCGTTCTTCAAGGCCAACTTTGATATTGATTGTAACACTATAAAACTGCCGTATGATCTCCATGAATGCCATGCTGGAGTAAAATAAGATCGAAAATATCTGGAAACAGCTATTGGTTCCCAGTCCCATCAATCTCAATGGTCCTTGCTCAGCTAGCACAGGATACAGTGCACAATTGTACTTGCATTTAATGTAATATTAATAAAATAAAAGGCATCTTAAGTGCACTTGAAGAGAGACACTTTCATGACTATTTCTTAACATACTTATTCAGACTTTTAAACAGTGTACTTTGTAATAATGTCAAATTAAAAGTTTAAAGTAATTTTTAAACCATTATAGTCTAATAATATTTACAACTTCATTACAAATGTGTAATTACAAATATATTTAAATACATGTCAAACAATTTTGAATAAAAATTCCATGAAAGTTTATTGTAGTTTTGTACATGCATTTAACCATATCTCAAACACAATAGAATTCAATTATATATGAAGATGTCCTTAAGTTCTACTTAGGTCAGTAAAAAACACTCAAATAAAAAGTTCAAATAATTAAGTTTAATATATTTACACTTTCATTTGATGTCCATTAACATGTAATTAAGCGTCTGAACGAATTAACTTATTAACTTAAAGGTGCAATAGGTGATAGTCTTCAGATTTTTTTTTTTTGTTATGCTGATTGAAAGTCTCTTCACATCCCGATAGCAATCATTAAGTTAAGTGGTCTAAATGTATTTATATGTATTTATATATTCTGTGGAAGGCGTAGGAGCAAGAAACATTTGTCCAATCAAAATGCTCGATACGAGCATTTTTATTGACTTTCCTACCAGCCAGTCAACATATGCATTTGCATACCTCTGCACTCCCGGTTCGCGCAGACAGGATACATCATCAGCGTGTTCATGTACAGACAGTGCGAGAATGGCAGGCAAACATCAACAACCTTTCTTCTTGGTATTGTAGTACTTTTCATAACTGTGCTGTAACGTTTTCTCACCGATGAATGACACATGCTGTAATGTTGTCTCTGGTCGTCTGGTCTGTCTGTGCGTTCAGGGGGCGTGGCTTTGGACTGCGATTTGCAGGGAGGTTGGGACGTTCGCTTTCAGTGCTATCAGGCTAAAGTTAGCATTTTCCGAGATCTACTGCAGCTTTAATAAGTATGTAACATTATTTCTATAATAAATGCAAAGTTCTGTCATGAAACTCTAGATGGCAGAGGCTGATAGGTTATATTCTAACTCAATCTGATATAACCACATCATTACTCACCTGGCACAGCCAATTGGTTTAAGTAGTTTTTCGTTTTAATGAGCTTGCTGCTGAACATTCAAATACTTGGTCAATGCTTGCTGTAGCAGTTGCAGCACGCTTCAGAAACCCTCCACCTTCCCCAGCTCCACCTGTATAGATCTGCTATGGGGTATTTCATGTATAGCAGGGTAATTTCATGTACGTTATATGTGCAGCAGCAGTATTTCCTACATGCTCACAGCAGCATGTCTGTGGATGTTTTGGCAGTAGAAAGTTTTGGTACTTGCTCTCCCACAGCAAGAGAAACAGCATAGCATATCTATTCAGCCCAGACCAAACACATTAACATTGCCATGCATATCGTCATGCTAAACTTTCCGAGAGTTGTGATTCAAAAAAGTATACTAAACCATGCTTTGGTCAGTTTGGTCCTAGTTTAGGCTGCACACCAATCATTGCTATCAGGCCAAGCTGCCATAACAAGCAAAGCCTGTGCTAGTAACAAACCAGCATTGCTAAGACCAGATAATCTTGGACTTTAGGTTGGTCCAAGTGTTCTTTTTCAAGCACGGTTAGGTGGGAGTAGATGACTCTCTTATTGTTTGGGCTTAAGGCTTTCATGTGGCATAGTGACAACAATTTTTTAATCTGCTTGTGGCCCAATTATCAATTCCATTTTGCATCACATCATGAGACACACCACAACAAACAGTTGCTGGGAAAACCAGCCTCCCTTGAGAGCCAGAGAAGTAAAGAACTGACTTACAGTCATGACGTTTTTTGTCACTATGTGTCAGTGGACTAAGGTCTGGTGAGAAGAACCACAGGGCCTTTCACCAGAAGAATGACTGTCGCTGAGCCTCAAAGGCGGATCAAGAAGTATCCTCAGTATGAAAGAGAGAAACAGAGCGAAGGAGGGGGAAAATAGCAAGTGAACTAAGTTGAAGCTGACAGAATGGCTAAAAGGAGGAGAAAAGGCTTGTGAGTGTTAATTACAAACACCATGCTGAAAGAGAAAGACAGAGATGAGGAAATGGATTGAATCAATCATGGAGGATAGCCCTATTTAAAAGGATAAAAAAGGAGGAAAAAACTTAAATTAGAATTAGCCATCATTTGCTGAGGGAGAGCAAAGAAGAGAGGATAACAAGGACATTTTGGGGTGATTTTGCCAGATCATCCAAATACAGCTCTAAACAGTGCATGTGAATAATCGGAGGACCCCAAAAGCTCAGCCTTTAATTGTTGACAGAATCAGAAGATTAGTATTTAATGTTTGAATATCAGTATTATTCAACCATGACAGTTACTGTGAGGCTGAATTCAGTCTGTAGACGAATGACAATTATAAAATGGCCGTGGGTGTTTCTTGAGTAAAAGCAAATGACTGACGTCCCAGTATGGTTGCTGCCAGCTTGTGCCAATGATGTCTTTTGGAGCACGCGTCTGCGCAGTAGTGATTCATCAGGACAGGAGTCAATGTCTTCACAGAAGTGATTCATTTGGAGCTTAATTCTGCGCAGTAGTGATTCTTCTGGAGCCAGAGTCTGTGCAGCAGTGATTCATTTGGAGCATGCGTCTGCGCAGTAGTGATTCATCTGGAGCCCGTGACTTCAACAGCAGTGATTCATTTGGAGCTTATTTCTGTGCAGTAGTGATTCATTTGGAGCCAGAGTCTGTGCAGTAGTAAATCATTTGGAGCTTAATCAGCGCAGTAGTGATTCATTTGGAGCCTGAGTCTTTGCAGTAGTGATTCATTTGGAGCCTGTGTCTGTGCAGTAGTGATTCATTTGGAGCCTGTGTCTGTGCAGTAGTGATTCATTTGGAGCTTAAGTCTGCGCAATAGAGGTTAGTTTGGAGCCCGAGTCTGTGCAGTGGTAATCAATTTGGAGCCTGTGACTGTGCAGTAGTGATTCATTTGGAGCCTGTGTCTGTGCAGTAGTGATTCATTTGGAGCTTAAGTCTGCGCAATAGTGGTTAATTTGGAGCCCGAGTCTGTGCAGTAGTAATTCAATTGTGAGCCTGTGACTGTGCAGTAGGGATTAATTTGGAGGCCTGTGCAGTAGTGATTCATTTGGGGCCCGAGTCTGTGCAGTAGTAATTCATTTGGAGCCTGTGACTGTGCAGTAGTGATTTATTTGGAGCCTGTGCAGTAGTGATTCATTTGGGGCCCGAGTCTGTGCAGTAATGATTAATTTGGAGCTTGTGTCTGTGCAGTAATGATTCATTTGGAGCCTGTGCAGTAGTGATTCATTTGGAGCTTAAGTCTGCGCAGAAGTGATTCATTTGGAGCTTGAGTCTG
Source organism: Oxygymnocypris stewartii (assembly GCA_003573665.1). Taxonomy (NCBI): domain Eukaryota; kingdom Metazoa; phylum Chordata; class Actinopteri; order Cypriniformes; family Cyprinidae; genus Oxygymnocypris; species Oxygymnocypris stewartii. The sequence goes on from QVTF01023346.1 coordinate 20,236, forward strand.
TGCAGTAGTGGTTCATTTGGAGCCCGAGTCTGTGCAGTAGTGAATCATTTTGGAGCCTGAGTCTGCGCAAATAGTGATTAATTTGGAGCCTGTGTCTGTGCAGAAGTGATTCATTTGGAGCCTGTGTCTGTGCAGTAGTGATTCATTTGGAGCACAAGTCTGCGCAGAAGTGATTCATTTGGAGCCTGATTCTGTGCAGAAGTGATTCATTTGGAGCCAAATCTGTGCAATAATGAGCGAGAGCCTTTGTTTTGAACTATTTCGCTGGGCAGAGGAAAAATGGTATGCAAGTTATGCAATATTAACTTTCTGTTTATTCAATTTTTGTATACAATCAGTAGCAGATGGTTGTGCTGCCTATTTAATTATTACTGCAATAACTTTTCAGACCAACACAAGGTGTTGCTAGTTTTCTCTAGTGATTGGTCATTAATAAACAATTAATTTCTGTCATGCGATGAATCACTACTGCTCAGTCTCAGCTCCAAATTAATCACTACTGTGCAGACGCGGACTCCCAAATGAATTCACTAAACAATTTCTTACAGTGAATCTGAAATAGTGTAAAAATAACTTTACAGTTTAATTTACTTTGTTCTGAATGAATCCGTTGAATCAATTATTTAATGACCCACTTATACTGACAGTTCAATGAATCAGTAAATCAGTGTTGCAAATGAATTGGCTGAGAGACGAATCATTGATTCAGACACTTGTAGCCACCTACTGGCTTAATGATGTAACCCGCAAGAAAGAATCACTGAGAAATCCCATCGCTGTACTTCAAACTGAAAAGTTGTTTGTCCATAATTTCATATTTACTGTAAGAAAATTGTTGTAAAATTAGCTATCAAAACCCCAAATCAGCAATTCCCGGATTTAACCTGTAGAGATAGCTTAAATACAACTTAAAATGTAATTTAATACTACTTTCAAATGGACTGCTTTGGAATATTAGAACCATAAAAACAAACTTTCTTTCAGGACGTTTTACATATTTCACACAATTTACAGATCCAACAATCTCTTCCTCTCTAATTGGGCAGTCAATGTCAGAATGAGGTGCAAAATGAGCATGCTTTGTCGTATCCTGAGATTCTTGCATACTAAAGACCGAAACTTGTTTCAGCCTCCATCACATACAGGAAATATGATTACAAAAACTGATTAGCAGGTTATATCTTTGTATGAGACTCAATGCACTACCTTGCACCTACCTAGGCTAATATGTAGCTGCATCAAAAAAAGTTTGTGCCTTGAAGGCAACAAAGAAACATCTGTTAGTTATTTTTTAATTTGCTCAACGTTGATAGTTCTTACGGCAAGCCTCCGTACTGATGTTCTAGTACACGCTATTTGCTGTCAACAACCCTTGCGACTGAACAGGTGCCTCCCTTGGCGCCCTCTCTGAGAGCCTGTGTTTGGTTCATTATCTACTAAATGTAGAATTTCTGTTTTTATTCCTCCTTCCCGTGCATGAGACGTTTCCCACTAAAAGGCTGACATTTTTTTTTCCATTAGGCAAGAGCTAAACGCTTTCATTAAGAAGAGCGCAAAGCAGAATACTTCCCTTTTCTTTGCCGCTCTTTGGTTTCTCATCTTGGTGTCCAGTAAAAAAGAAAGTCACTTGCGATGTGTTTGGGGGTAATGGTAATTGTCACAGTGTCAGCCGGGGCTTTTGTGTTAACAGGACGTGTTGGCAGGGCCTATCAGTGGAAAATTGCACAGCAAAGAGAACACAATCAACCCCTCCACTTCTTAAAAACAGGCTCACCCCAAACAAGCTTCTCTTTTAAGGGGAGAAAAAGACAGAGTAGCTCATTCCTCAAAAGACCTGACAACAAATCATTATGGGGCGGCTATCATTGATCAACAGTCACCTGGTAATTGATATCAACAAAGTCATTTTTTACGCCCTCCCCCTTTTCACACATGAGGGCCACCCGAACGGCATATATCAGAAACGTTTCTCTCACAGTGCATAGAGTGCTCAATGAGGTGAACGCTTCAATCTATCAAAGGAAGCTGGTGGCGAAATTTAATTATAGCAATGAATACAGCAACAAGATCTTATTTTTACGTGTTGGAATTGTTCCTTTCCTGCTTCACTTTCACTTCAACATCCCTCGGCACTGATGAGATGAAAGCGAGTGTATATTTCAAAGATATTAGGATCAATCGCATCCCGCCAACGACGAAAGAGAGAGAGAGAGAGAGAGCGAGGTTGTGTTTACAGCACGGAGGAGCCTCACTGCATCACTGAGTTTAATTAGTAATATCACAAGCAGTTTTCTGCGCCAGCTAAGACTCTAATACTACTTCAGTAGCTGTTAATGACCTTCATTTGTGTGGGTGCGTCATTTTCAGAACTCACACACACACACACATTTCTTCACGTACATTCAAAACATCTGTCTACAGTATCCAGATCAACCTTGCATTAAATTGTACAACAGATGATGTTAAACTGAGAGCATTTAAAATAACTTGATGTGAAGGTTTGGTGCAGCAATAGAGAGCTGCGATACTTAATGTTCGGAAAGGCAAAACACAGCTGGTGGAGGTGTATAAACTGAATTATCAAGGTCCACAGCTATGACCTGTTCTACATAGTAAAGGGAGAATATGATCACTATTTGTGTGTGTGTGAGACATTATTTGTGTGTGTCTGAGTTACTGACTTACTCCTGGTATTCAGCATCCATGTCACCAAAACCAACACCAGTTGAGCACATATGTACTGTTTTTTTCTAGAAGTCTAAATTAGGACATTTTATTTAGAGTCATCGTGACATTTTTGTGTGCAAAATGCATCAGATGGGTTGTTTTTGAAAAGTATGACTGGCTAAAAATTATTGGATTAAATCACAAGCTTCAATCTGATTATCCACAACAATATTTGAAGGCTCTTTTTACTTTATTAGTTATATTTCCAATAAATTAAAAAATGATATATAATATAATACTAATTATAAATACAAAACATATGTTACATTTTGTTTTAAGGCACCAACGTGTATATAATTTTAATACAATGACATTCTTATGAATAAAACAAAAATTCAAAGTTTTATCATTGAAGATGTCTCCAAAGCTACATTCTAGGGACTCTTTTGTGAGAAACCCCACACACACACCTAGCTATTGTCTGGCTGGAGAAGAACACACCCAATGAGGCCTTGGTCCTTGCTTCATTCTCTCACACACACCACACACACACACACACCACACCACACACACACACCACACACACACACACACACACACACCACACACACACCACAACACACACACACACACACACACACACACACACACAACAGAGAGAGAGCTGTGTGATACCTCATCTATTGGCGATGCATCACTCGTGTGCTCTAGACAGTCTTCCCTGTGGTTCTGATGTGTAACTCTGAACAGGTGGGGGCACGTTTTGATTGAGGCAGCTGTGGGAGGCTATACATTCACCAGTGACACAAATCAAATATTTAACTTGATGTTGATACTTAAAGCTGATGACTTAATTACCCTGTTGGGACAGACTATATGTGTGTATGTGAGAACGAGAAGCGAGAGACTTCAAGATAACTTTGTTCTAGTCATTTGATAGTGTGTACAATTAAGGAATAAGCCTGTAGGAGATGGCAATCTCATTGTCTTAAGTGGGGGGGGGGTATTTTGAAGAATGTTGGTAACCAAAACAGTTCTAAGTAGTTATTGACTTCTTAGTTCAAACAGCTTTTTAAATATACTTTTAATGAAGAATGAAGAATGATGCATTTATATAGCGCTTTATTATGTATTGTTGTACAGTGCTTACAATCATATGGGGGGGGGGGGGTTCTCCTCAAACACCACCAGTGTGCAGCATCCACTTGGATGATGCAACGGCTGCCACAGGACAACGGCGCCAGTGCGCTCACCACACACCAGCTACAGGTGGAGAGGAGAGAGAGTCATAGAGCCAATCAAGTGTATGCTCTCACCACACACCAGCTACACGTGGAGAGGAGAGAGAGTCATAGAGCCAATCAAGTGTACGCGCTCACCACACACCAGCTTACAGTGGAGAAGGAGAGAGAGAGTCATAGGATCCAATCAAGTGTATGCTCTTCACCACACACCAGCTACAGGTGGAGAGGAGAGAGAGTCATAGAGCATCAAGTGGGATGCGCTCACTACACACCAGCTACAGGTGGAGAGGAGAGAGAAGTCATAGAGCCAATCAAGTGGATGCCGCCTCACTACACACCAGCTACAGGTGGAGAGGAGAGAGAGAACATAGAGCCAATCAAGTGTATGCGCTCTCCACACACCAGCTACAGGTGGAGAGGAGAGAGAGACATAGAGCCAATCAAGTGTATGCGCTCTCCACACACCAGCTACACGTGGAGAGGAGAGAGAGTCATAGAGCCAATCAAGTGTACACGCTCACCACACACCAGCTACAGGTGGAGAGGAGAGAGAGACATAGAGCCAATCAAGTGTATGCGTTTACCACACACCAGCTACAGGTGGAGAGGAGAGAGAGTCATAGAGCCAATCAAGTGTATGCTCTCACCACACACCAGCTACAGGTGGAGAGGGGAGAGACATAGAGCCAATCAAGTGTATGCGCTCACCACACACCAGCTACAGGTGGAGAGGAGGAGGAGAGTCATTAGAGCCAATCAAGTGTATGCGCTCACCCACACACCAGCTACAGGTGGAGAGGAGGAGAGAGTCATAGAGCCAATCAAGTGTCTGTGCTCACCACACACCAGCTACAGGTGGAGAGGAGAGAGAGACATAGAGCCAATCAAGTGTATGCGCTCACCACACACCAGCTACAGGTGGAGAGGAGAGAGAGTCATAGAGACAATCAAGTGGATGGGGATTATTAGGAGGCCATGTTGGACAAGGGCCAGGGAGGGAATTTTGGCCAGGACACCAGGGGTTACACACCTACTCTTTACGAGAAGTGCCATGGGATTTTAATGACCACAGAGAGTCAGGACCTCGGTTTAATGTCTCATCGAAAGACGTATTTAATATTTGAAGTGCAAATTCCACATTTTATTACACATTCAAAGTTGTTTCACAAGGGCAAGTATGCCTGCTTTTATTAACTGATTATTTCATAACAAAATGTTTCACTTTTTTACTAAAACAATTTGTATTCATAAAATGCATTATTATGTCATCCTCCCACCAGAAGACACAAGGTTCGTTGGCATTAATGAGCGCAGTAGCTGTTATTGTTGGCATCATAGCAATTGAGGTTACACATTTACGGTGTGCTTGTACAGTGTGATTATACATTGTATTATACTCAGTTATATTTTTTTATTATACTTAATACAAAATTACTGAGTAATATTAATTAACTACATATTCTTACTATATGGTTAGGGTTAGGATTAGGGCAGGACTGCTATATTGACTCATCTCATAACGCTGCTTTTTAACATGAGGTACAACAGTATGAATGCAGAATGCATGTGTATGTATATAAATTAATATGTGTTATTTCTCTGGCCGAGGAATAGATATAAAGCCTGATGACCTGTCAGAGGAATTCATCTTCCACCACTGCCCCCTTCTTTCCAGTCGAGTGAAAAATCGATCACTTCTTCAAATTGTGCAGGTCTGCTGCTCCAGTTCTGTCTGCAGTGTCAAAGGTGCATCCCAGAGCTCCTCGCTCAACCTGTTGCCCTGTGGCTCTAGAGCTCCTCCGCTGCTAGCCTCTAAAACCCCACACAGCATTTCCAGATGCCTCAGAATTTGAGTCCGTATGACAACATTCATATGTGAAAGAGACAATTAAAACCACATGCACACACACAAACGCTCTTCACTAGAGATACCTTCATAGTCCTTCCATAACAAATGGAAAAGGTTTAAATGAAATTGCAAAAAGCAAGTATTGTGCGGTCATCCTAAGTGCTTCCTAATTGGCTTATTAGGCTCTCATTCTCATCTCGTCTCGTCCTTCTCTGCCACACACACACACACACACACACACACACATCCTGAAATGTGGCAAGCGATTAGATAGAGTGACTTAATTCATTATGCATATGTTCCTGAAGATTATTAAACTGCAGATGAGTTTAAGAAATAGAGTCAGGGACAGAGCTGACATGTGCGATAAATGGATTAAAAGAGTGTCTTCTCAATTTCAGTTTTGAATATAGCTACATTTATTTAATTGGAAAAACTCGAAGGCTCAGGATATAGCAATGTTGTTATTGTTAACTAAAAGTAAAATAGTTAATTCATTAATTGTTTAAGTAAAATAATGAATAAATGAAATGAAATAATGAAATGAAATAACATATATACTGTACCAGGGTTATTATATTTCACTAAAACTATTTTTTATTTTTTTAAATGCCAAATTAAAGGCAAAAAAACTAATATAAATGACAAAACACGACATACTTAATAAAAGGTTATCTAAAATATTTTTTTTAACATGAAATATAAAAATAAAAACTGATTCAAAATATTAGTAAAATCTATAATAGAATGTCAATGACAGTATGTCAATAATAAATTAATTAATGAAATACAATAAAAACATTACATGGGGAAAAAAATCACATACTGACTGGCAAAAACTTCAAAATTAGATTTGTTGCCTTCACAACAAACTGAAATGAAATAAGTTTAAGTGCTAAAAATAAATAACACTAAAACTGAAAAAAAAAATATATATATATATATATTTATAATAAAAATAATTATTAAATAAAACAATATTTTGTGAATATATAATATAACAGCATTTACATAATTCTAAAATAACACTAATAATGAATGCTAAACATCAAATATAAATGTATATAAATATTTAAGCTATTTTAAACTCATATAAACAAATACATTTACAGGACTAACTACTGAAAATAGTATAAGATACTATTATAAAAAAAAAAAACCTGAAACTCAAATAATACTACAAAACATCAAATGATCTCTTCAGGTGGTGGAAGTTAGACGATAAATGCAGAGTTTTATGAACAGGGCACAATAATGAACATACACTACTAGGAAGGATGTGTTTATGTTGAAAAGAATGCCAATGACTTAATACTGCATTTCGGTGTATTTACCATCTAGATAGACTATTGAGGGTGATTAGCATTTAAAATTGAAATCTAAAACAATAAAGTTCCACAAATATTTAGTGAACTCACCCCGACTGTATGAATGTATCATATGTACTTTGAAGCATTACAGTATAGCAAATCACAATAACAAACCTTCACCGAATCACAGCAGCA
>QVTF01023346.1:32500-51482 GCA_003573665.1 Oxygymnocypris stewartii
TGATTGGCCGAATACCTTAAGCATGTGACAGATGTTACGCCTCTTACCATGTTTTGTGTGATGTCATATAGAAAGGTACTTACACGCTGTGCATCAGAAGCACCAGACTGTCCTTGTGACATTGGAATTGTCCCACTTTATAGTGGTCACATTCATTCATAGTGTTCACATTGTAGGCTTCTCTCTCCTAGGCTCAGGAAACAGTCCTCCATAAAATGTGCCGCACACACTCGAATATTTGGGTTGAACTGTTCTGGAACAGTGTTGTAAATACAACTTAACCACTGATTTCTAGTTGTGTCCTCTTCTGGAAGTCCAAACAAAGTATTTTCTCTTTCACAATGAAACACAGCGTCTCCAGGGCATGACGCCGGCGGCAGAAACAATACTACAGCGAGAATAAAAGTTATGCCTTTCATTGTGTATACATTTGGGCGGTGTTATGCAAGGTTTTCCACACCGTGATGTAGACATGTGTTGGTGTTTAAACAAGCCATTTTAGGAGAGCGTGGCAGAGTCTTAACTTTTATAAAGAATATCTCTTTGGGTTTGAGACTTTAATCCTTGCAACTTTACAGATCTTATATATGCACAACCAGCTTTTAAGACCCCAAAGACAAAAGAAAACATGAAATCACATCAAATGTGCCTTTTAAGCGAACATTCTGTTTTATTTTATATATATTAGTGCTGTCAAAGTTAATAATGCGTTAACGCAAATTCCTTTTAATGGCACTAAATGTATTGACGCGCGATTAACGCAGCACGTATTTTCTGTTTGACCTGTGGCCCAACCCGTAGTTGGAGAAATGGAGACTAAAATAAGTGAATCACAATTTTTTTCCAGCTCATGAACGATAAAAACATTGGCAGACAATCAGAATCTATCCTGCGTTAAAGAGCTCCAGCATTTAAAGTAGCAGACGCCAAAAAAACTATGCGTGACATTAATTAACAAAACATTATTGTTTGTTAGTATGGACACTGATATAGCCATCGCTGCTGTTGTCTTTATAGTTATTCTTGTTGTGAATGAGCCTTAATTCATGTCTAATTTTGGTAAATCCAGTTAAAGTTGGTGCACTTTTTCAAACGTGCTCCAAGTGCATGCTTTTCTTTTCGTCCTGATCCATGTTGCTTCTCGTAGCGATTAACATGTCTTGAGAAAGTCGGTTCTTGTGGATGCCGAGCAGCACAGCAGCCGTCTGTGAAGACAAACGACCCGACCGAGCGAGGTTAATGCACGTGATGCAGCAAACATGGACCGCCAGACAGGCCCACTTGGTGGGGGTGGGAACAGTGTTGAAGACCTACGCACCTTCGGCTCCAGCCACTACCGCTAACGCCGTGATTAATACACGCCGTGGCTAATTAGCCCGGCGCTGGAAGAGCGCTTTAATGGCGAAACTCATCAAAAACAAGCCTAGCTGCTGTGAAAGTGAGAGAGGTAGCAAATGAGAAAGAGAGAGGCAGGCAAGAGAATATGAACCTGTCTTCCAGGAGTCATCTGGCACCCTGTCCCACACCATTACCCAGGTCCGGCGCGTGCTTTCTCTGTTTGCGCCCGCTCAGATTTATAACCAAGCAGCTCCTACTGGGACCATTTACTGCCCACTGACGCTTTCAGCCTAACTCTCATTAAGGGCTAGATAAACGTGTTCCTTCCAGTAACGGGAGAGACCCCCACACAAATATAGCATGAATTCAGTCACTAATCCTGGCTTCAAATCACTGTGATCGAATGTGTTTAAATTCGGCATAAATGATTGACACTCAATCATATGCACAAACTTGCCTGTCAAAAACTCATCTCGATTGAGTTGCTAGGTGGTGCTTCGTGCAACAGAACAGTGCTTCATTTTACTGAATATGATTTGAATACTTTTTTAGGTATTTTATAGGTATATTAAAAAAGGTAACACTTTATTTTAATAGTCCATTTTAGACATTCTACTAACAGGAAGTTACTTTGTAACTATATGTCAACTACAGCAGTCATTAGAGTATTAGCAGACTGTCTGCTTAATATCTTCTAACACTTTATTTTGATGGGTCCACAACATACGGACTGTGAGAAACTTTGCAAGTATATGTCAACTTGTTATACTAACCCTAAACCTACCCTACTGAGAGTTAGAAGACATGTAGTTGTAAATGAATGAGAATTAGTTGACATGTAGTTGACACGTAGTTGCAAACTTGCATATAGTTTGTAGGATGTCTAAAGTGTACTATCAAAATAATTAAACATTCAAATAAAACCTGTACACAGATAACCTAATATTAATCAAATAAAAAGCCACTTAAGCATACTTAAAGAGAGTACACTTTCAACACTATACAACTTTTAAAAAGGGCACTTTGTAATAATGTAAAATTATAGTTTTCACTTTAAAGTAAATCAATACATTTTAGTAATTAATTGTGTGCATTAAAGAAGTATGGTGATTAACATACAGTACTAAAGCACATGTAAAGTACTTACAGTATTAAATTATTATTAATAATAACTAACAACCAAGGATTATAATTTTAAATAGATTTATTCAATTTTATATATTTTATTTACATTTTAATGCACCAAATCACAATGTCATTAATGTAAATGTGTAAATATCACTAAAAATTGCATATACATTTAAACTCAAAATAGTTTTAGTTTATCATAAATATAGATTTTAAGGAATTTTAAGAGACATATTCTAAACAAAGTTGATATTTGACTAACACAAAACCAAGAGCTCCATTAATTCTCCTGAGCTATGAAAGAGCAATCTCTGAGCAATATCATTTTCCTCTGGGAAGTACCAAATGTAGCCAAGAGACAGAGGCAGCAAATGAGAAAGACGAAGAGAGAGACAGAGGAATACAAGCCGGGCTAGGAACTGTTGACACTGTAATATTCTCCTCTGACTATCTTGGCCCAAACACCATCAGCCTTTTTGATTACACTGCAGGGACTGTATTGCGCCACACAGCAGCACAATCCTACCTACTAACCTTTCCTTAGACAAACTGTCCAGAGAGCATCAGAGCGGGCACGCAAAGGGATTGTATAGAAATTGGGTAAAAATTATAAATAGCCTACATAACCTGACCTTCACACTGTTAGAGTACACCGGAATATGAACCGGATCCAATGTTGTAATGTCAGATCCGATATTTACAGTCGATATCTTATGAGTAAAGGGGCACAAACATCAGCATTCCAGCAGGATCTGATGAATATCATCATACAGAAAATGTGCTCTTTCGAAGGATCCACCAGTTAAACGTGGCTCATAAATTGCTCTCCTTAGGGAGTTCTTTGTAATGTATTGTTTACGTGAATTCATCTCTTCTTGGCCTCTGCAGGCAGGCATTTTCTCAGTGTTAACAGAGAGAGCCATGTGTTGATGCATGCTGGTAGAACAAGTATCTGGACAACATGATGTAGCACTGAGATGGAGACTTTACATACTGACCAATGACTGTTGGAGATTGCAGGTCAAGAGGATTTTCATAGCAATGCAAAGAACCTTTCTGTGAACAGTTCTTAAAATAAGCATTTGTTTTTCTTAGTATGAAGAATATTTAAATAATCTGAAGAACATTTCCCCGCTACAAAGAACAATTATAATGTTCCACATTTTTTAAAACAAAGATTCCATAATGGGTTTTCATAGTGATGCAACAGAAGAACCGTGTTGGGTTCCCCAAAGAACCATTTTGTTAACAGTTAGTAAAAGAAGCAGTTCTATTCTTAAGATACGGACACATTTTCTGTTACTCTGAAATTATGCTGAGTGAAATATAGTTATTTCCACAGGAATCTGCACAACTCTCAGGAGTTTTGAGGGAGGATGCAAAAGTTCTGCATGCAGATTTTGCACATTTAAATTGTATGTTTAAATCATGCAAATTTACCAACAGACCAACACTGACCAACAGAATGCTGCTTGGTGTGAAAAGATTTTGGTGTGAACCATGCTTCATAAATCGCCATATGTTACTGACATTTTTTGCCCACAAAATTTGGCTTGCATTTGACTAATGTAACTTCACCTTAAATGTGAAGAATATTTCAATAATCTAAGAAATCTTTTCCTATTATAATTTTGTGGAATATAAGCGAACATGTTCCCAAATGGGGTTTTAACAGAAATGGCATAAAAGGCCGTGGTCATATGGACAAAACCCTCCTCCGAGGCCCAGAAAGTTCCCCGGTGTCCTCCTCGTCCTCTTGCCCAGAGACAAAGTTTGAAAAACCCTTTAAACTTTTATTGATGAGGATTTGACATTTAAGATTGGACAGCCATCAAACTTCGAAAGCTCAGCAGTCTTACCAGCTGAACCAAAACCTGACCATAAAAAATGCCCTTATCGCTCAATCTGGGCCCCGTCCCTGATCCGTTCGTAATGAACACGTCTGAGGTGAAAAACTGATCCTTAATTACTTCCCGAGCGTAGAGCGACTCAAGCTGCATATTCCAAGGTTTTTTAAAAGAAAACCCTCAAGTGCAACCTTGTAAAACAAATGAGTTGTGTCATTTTCTGTGGCGGCTCTTCTCTGTGGGAAAAAATAAATGAGGCGGCTGCGACGATGAATTGTGACGTACCTTATTTCCTGGGGCCTCGCAGCAATAGTCGATAAAAGGGAATAGCTTTAGAATGACCTACAGTCGGCCGTAATTGACCTATTTTGCATACGCTCTGGAACATTTTGTGCTGTGCGGGACAGACGTTTTATTTGCCCGGTTATTTATTGGCTGGCAACATGCTGCTAATGCCCGGCCAGGGACTTTGCTGGAGTGTGGTTGTAGATTATCATGATTGCCACTTATTAGCATCGAGCATCCCGCGTGTGCGCCGGAGTGAAGGAGCGTGTTTACGTCCTCTGAACTTTAGCCTTCTCTAATGGGAAGGGACGCCACATCGGGTGCATATTCTTTTCCATTAGATGTATAAAAGAGTAGCTTCGACAAAACAAGCCGATCATCTCGTGTCGCGTCACCTCCCGTAATGTTCTCGAGCGAGGCGTTTGTTTGCTATAATTTAGCCCCGCGATCGATGAGGCGGCTGACAATAATTGTGAAAAATGGCCTCGGCCTCGCAGGCGGTCTAAAGGGAAGCGCGATGCCTTCTGACGCAGCTGTGGTTGTCTTTGAGACGGTCTCTGCCACAGGCTTATCTTGAACTCCCATCATCCCCTCCAGCCACCAGCTCCAACTAATGAACAATTACAGCTGGCGGGATCACTTAGTTGATCATTATTGAAAGACCCCTGATGGGAATAAATAGATGCTTTTGAATATGATGATCGGTTAATAAATTGGTCTGAGTTGAAAAGACGAGCAGATGCATTTGTCAGTGTTAAACAGTAACTAGTAACTAGTTAGGCCTGCTAGTAAATAGTTACAGTAATAATATTACTTTTTGCAGTAACTGACAGTGAAATGAATTACTAATAAGATTTCAGAAATAATATTAAAGTTACTATCCATAAAACAGCTCGTTATTTTTGTTGTCTAAACCACTACTAATTTACTTATTTTCCAACAATCCAATAATTTCTAGATTTATTTTCATAATTTCCACAACTTTTACAGGCAAATGAAGTCACCAGTGCAGCAGGCATATAGAATATGAAAAAGCTTACATTCAGCTGATGAAAATATTGGCATTATATTGATATTGTTAGGAGATAAGATGATCTGAACACCGAAGTTGTGGCATTACTTTACTCTGGCACTGCATGGCTGTATGAAATCTTTTTCTTAGAGAATTAAACATTTTCTAATGAACTTATATGATTTATTTTGATAAAATACATTGTGGAATCTAATCGCATATGTGTTCAACAGAGAAATTACAGCTAAAATTAGCTTCAAGCTACTCATGACAATTAGTGAGATTAATACAAAACTTTTACTTAAACATTATTATCAATCACCACTGAATGTTTGTAATAACTTCTGACTACAATCCAGTGTGGATTTTGGACAAATGATGAGGCAGAAATATATTGTTAGTAACATTTTAGAATAATTTTATGAGGAAGATAAGGTAGTTATGTGGGGCCATGAAAGAAAAGTAATTTAACTAGTTATAACTAATTCAAGTAATAATATTACTTTTGAAAAGAGTAACTAATAATGAGTAATATATAACATTTTTGGAGTAATGAGCCGAACACTGGTGTTAAATGTGTAGGATTTATACAATACAACATCCCAGCATACACTTATTCCACAGCGATCGCAAGTTCAAGACGCGTGTCTGGTTTATAAGAAACTAGCACATTTCTTTGTACAGTTTTTGGAGAAGAAATCCCTTATTTTAAAGGGATATGTGCATGTTGATATTTACTCATCCACATGTTGTTCCAAACCTCTGTGACTTTCTTTCTTTCTTTCTTTCTTTCTTTCTTTCTTTCTTTCTTTCTTTCTTTCTTTCTTTCTTCTGTGGATTGCACATGAATATGTAGAATGACAGTCTTGGTCACCATTGATTGTGGTTGCATACAAAAGAAGATGCAATGAAAGTAAACGGTGTCTCAGACTCTCCAGCTGGTTTGGAACGAGGTGAGGGTAGTGTATATTTCCTACTAACAAGCTGCTTTCTCCAACAAGTATTGGTGAAGCATGTCAAAATGCTACATCGGTGCTTTTAAAGTTGCTTTATATTGTGCATGCATTATTAAAGCCGAGTGAGTCAATACACTGATTTTTCTCATGAGTTATTTTAGCATTATAATACAATTTTATTTTCAATAATGATTTTGGCTTCCAATTATTATGAAACGAATATAATGGAGATGATTAATGATTATTGTGATGCTTTCATCTTCGCAATGGTGCTGTTGTTCTGTCTTGTGTAATTAACCCTTTCCTTTACAGTTGTGTGCTCACCGTTCTCCTAAATATTTGTTTATTTGGATCTAACTCATTTATTCTTAATTATTATATTTATATTATTATTATCATATTTTTTTAAATGCTTGAGTAATCGTGTTAAATAAGGGTGATCTCAATGTTAACCAAAACAATTGGGTTTATAATTTGTGCAATAATCAAGCAGAGCTAATTTATATACTACTATAGCATATATTTATATTTTGAATTAGCCTTTATATTTCTAGTTCTATGTTTTCATTTTAACTTTTGTCTAAGCTTTAGTTATGTTTAGGCTTTAGTTTAAATATTTAGAAGTTTGTATTATTTTATATACTTATATACTTTTATATACAGTATATGGAGAACAAAATTATAAACGCAACACTTTTGTTTTTGCCCCCATTTTTCATGAGCTGAACTCAAAGATCTAAGACTTTTTCTATGTAAACAAAATGCCTATTTCTCTCAAATATTGTTCACAAATCTGTCTAAATCTGTGTTAGTGAACACTTCTCCTTTGCCGAGATAATCCATCCACCTCACAGGTGTGGCATATCAAGATGCTGATTAGACAGCATGATTATTGCACAGGTGTGCCTTAGGCTGGACACAATAAAAGGCCACTCTAAAATATTGAACATTCCCGTTGCACAAATTGTTCTTTATAGAGGGAGAATGTCCTTCAGATTATTAAAAATATCCTTTACACTAAGAAATGCATGCTTCCTATTCAATTCAATTTTCTTATTGGGAACTCAAAATGGTTCTTCTATTATTAAAATTGTTTAATTAAATAAATTAATAAAAAAATGTGTACAATGGGAAGTTTCCATGGATGTTAAAGGTTCATCATGGAACCATAAAAACCAGCGGAGAACCTTTATTTTTGGTGCAGTGTTCAGTGCTGTCTTAAGCCCTGTTCATCACATCGAGTATTCGTGTTCCTGCTGTCTTCTTCGAGACGGTGGTGTATTGTGTCAGTTTCCTCCTCCTCTAAATCCGACTGTCTGGTCCTGGGACATCCCCGTTCCCATAAACACAGCTGTGATGTCTGCTGTCTGATGAAAAAGCGGCCAGCACTGACAAGCGTCCCCAGCTTGAGTCTGTCAGAGCGTCTACGCAAACACAAGAACTAACTCCCTGTCTGATAGACATGAAAACACAAATACTGAATTATTATCTGCTCTCAGCGCTAATTTACTGGCCTACTTCATTCAGTCATTCCTGCAGGGTAGAAAAACACTAAGAAGACCTTAATACCTCAGATTCTGCCATACGTCACTTAGAGTGCAAATGAAGACTAAATGTAGTCAATATTTGCTTTCTTAATGCACATTCCTTGTCTTATTGTGAACGATTCGGTGCAAATTTTGACTAAAGTTGAAACATTTGCCTCTATAGTATGTCATAAAAAGAGTAATCACTTGCTCTAAAAGCCTCTATAATGAATTTGTTTGGGCTTCTGTCACCAAGCCCTCTTCTTTTTCTCTAACCACCTGTCATAGACCGAGTAATATCACATTACAGAAGTAAGTGCAATATGTTGCAAACATTTCCCAAGAAGCAATCTAAGTAATTAAAAAAACCTTTCAAACGAACTACACTAAATTAACTAAATGTTTTGTACATTACACTATTGACAGTTGCTTGATTTCTGTATCTCTATAGGAATTGTATTAGAAACATCTGCAATGGTTTGAGTTGAAAATAAAACACTTCATCAGGGTCTTATGAAAAAATAAATAAATATCCTGTTCAAGTCATTGTAAAAATAATAAGTAAATAAAATTTGAAAATACATGCAAAATAGAAGCGTTTGACTCCACTAGATACAGAGAACAGGAGAGTTCATATTATCATGAATAGAGCGTCCAATAAAAGGATGGAAGTGAAAGAGGCTTGACATGAAACAGCAATACATGCAGCAGAGAGAGACAGAGAGAGAGAGAGAGTGTGAGAGAGTGCGGGAGAGAGAGAGAGAGTGTGGGATAGAGAGAGAGAGTGCAGGAGAGAGAGAGAGAGAGAGAGAGAGAGAGAGAGATAAAGTCTAGCGCCGAGCTTCCCAACATCACATCGATTATAGGTCCAGTTAGCTTTGCGCTAGACTCGACTCTTCTCACAAGGCCGATGTGATGGACAGTGAGCGATCAGTGATAGCGTGATTGTCAGCTGAAGTGGCAGTTATACATTTACTCTAGATAGACGTTTTCAGTCAACAGCGAGAGGGAGGGAAAGCTGGAGAAGCGTCTCTAATCTCTTGATTCCATCATCGTCACGATAAAAGCACTTTTATAGAAATCACATTCTGTCCTCAAAACACCTTCCCTTCCTCTCTTTCGCAGGATCGCGGTGATCCGAGGGGCCACCGGTGGGTTTACAGTAAATTATTGTTTATGTTTGTTGTAGGTTAAAAGCACATTGATCTTTGTTTACAGTATAATACCGGCTGAGTTCAATAGCGGCCGTGTGAGCTGAATAGCAATGCCCTGCTCCCTAAAGCCACCCCATCAGGGATGATTTTTTCAATATCTTAAAAGCGAAGGCCTTCAGACTGCTTGATCCAATCAGGAGATATCAGGTACATGAGCAAGGGTATGCAGTACTTACAAATGCAGAGGATGATGGTGACATATGGGGGCATGTTGGAGAACATACATACACGCTGGTGGCGCCTGGTGCTTTTCAAAAGGGGGAAACACAGATATCACGTTATATAACATGGCACAGTGATTACCCTCTGATTTAATTTATTAATTTGATGTCTGTTCTTTTGTTCCTAAAAGATGGATTACTGCTGAACATGGAATTTCTAAATAATTGATCTGAATGGAAGTTGTGAGTGAATATTTTTTTTTTTTTAGCAGACGCTTTTATGCAAAGCGACTTACATCGTACACATACATCTCACCATTCAGTCTATACATTTTTCATCAGTATGTGTGTTCTCTGGGAATTGAACCCGCAACCTTTTGCGCTGCTAACGCAATGCTCTACCACTGAGCCACAGGAACACGACAAATGCAAGGCTACGTTTTTGTTATGTAAAATAAACTTTATGTTCAAAAGATTTAGGATGCAGGTCTGTATGCAACTAGGTGAATTGGCCTTGCATGTGTCATATACATAAAATGTAATATGCATAAAATTAGCAGTTATGCTTTTAAATAAATACAAACAAAAATAAAACATTTTTAAACAAATAAACAGCAATGCCATATTTAAATAAATAAATAAAAAATGTTAAAATAAATACAGCCAATTAGCAATTATGCTTATAAATAAACAGCAATGCTCCTTTAAATAAAGAAACAATCAATCAAACAAACAGCTATACTAAATTAAAATAAATAACATTTATTTAAATAGGTAAACAGCAATGCTAGATTTAAAGAAAAGCATAAAAAACACTTTAAAATGATAAGCAGCAATGTTATAAATAAATAAATAAAAAGGTATTTGTGAATAGATAAACAGCAACTATTTAAACAAATAATTAAAATAATTGAATACATATTTAAATAAACAAACAAACAACTGCAATACTGCATTTGAACGATTGAATCAATGAACGAACGAATGAATGAATTAATGAATGAATGAATGAATGAATGAATGAATGAATGAATGAAAGAACGAACGAATGAATGAATGAATGAACGAACGGATGATGAATGAACGAATGAATGAACGAATGAATGAATGAATGAACGAACGAACGAACGAACGAATGACTGAATGAATGAATGAATGAATGAACGAATAATGAATGAATGAACGAATGAATGAATAAATAAATGAACGAACGAATGAATAAATAAATGAACGAACGAACGAATGAATGAATGAATGCACTCAACACTGTCTCCACACAGCCGTACATGTATTTAATCAGACATGTCATGCTGAACCCAGAACACACAGAGCTTGTTGGTCAGGAGGAGCCTTTATGTGAGGTTTGGGATGTACATCTCATCATGAGGCTCGACAGCCTTTTAATTACTTTCAGTTTCCAGCTTGCAGCTCACCAGCAGAAGACAGAACAGAACGTGCTGCTGATATGAACACTTTCACACATAACAGGGATACAGACTAATGCTTGTGTCAGGTTGATTGCTCTAACTAGATGGCAAACAAAAGCACTTGACTGTTAGAGAAGCTGTTGTCCAACCAATACGACAATGAAGCCTGGCGAGGGACGCGGCAGCAGCGTATGATGGGTGGGTGATTTATAAAGCCGTCTTTTGCCAGGACCTGGCGCTCTCAAACAGTGTCTGCGGTGCCACATTAAGGCAGGTGGCAATAAGAAACCAGAAGTGTCATCAATATTGTCTTCACCTCAGACGGTAAAACACAAACTCCACCGGAACGACATACTGCAGGAGTTCACAAACCAAAATGTGTGATAAACTCATCTCAAGCTGAGGAAACCTGGCCACAACCATGAACAACAAAGGAGCTGATTCTGAAGTGTCCTGGTTAATATAGCTTGGCCTCAAATGTATTTGTACAAAATGTTTAAAATCGCAGCTTGCTATTTACATTTAATCAGTTGGCCCCAATATGATTTCTCATTACATTTTGCGTTCTTGTTAATGTATTTACTTCAGTACTAACAATATGTTATGCAAAATTACATGCAACTAATCCCAAACCAAACCCTCATCCTAACCCTAAACATACGGTAAGTACATGGTTAATTAATACACTTTATCACACATTTTAAGGTCCAATTCTCTATAATTTAAACCAATGGGAAACATATTTACATATCCAGAGTACATGGAGAAGGACACAGTACTTTAGAATAGAAGTCATCTTTCAAAATAAAATACAAATTCAATTCAATTAAATAAATAATTTGAATGCAATGAAAAGTGTTTTTCGATGTAAAGTATTTTACCATCGTGAACCATCTATTCACTGTGGATCTCAGTCCTAATATTGTCATAACATCTACTCGATTTATGTATTTTCATCTAGATTTTGATTGAGATTTTTACACATAAATACGACTCCTAAAATAGCAATGTTTTCCAAATGCTGTGCTCTTCCACAGACATCTGTGCTGGTAGGGAGCACTTTTCCCAGCCCATCAGGGCACGTCTGCTCTGTGTTATTTATTAGCTTCATCCTTGACAATCGGCACACATGGTACACATGCTATTACACCATCCATGCACATATTTTCTCTCGAGCACGAGGATTTTCTTCAGGGGCTTTCCCTGATTCCACTTTTAGAACAAGGAGGTGAAGAAAGAGGACAGCGCTTGAGATTTGATGTGCTTTGATGTATAAAGTGCTTTGATCCCCCCCCCCACCACCACCACCTTTAAATAGAAGACAATTGCTGGGGGGCCGAGCACGGAGTGAAAAATCCCTCCATCTCAAGCCCCAGAGGAGTGATGGATGGACAGGGTGAAGGTGTGGACAGCCTCCAGCTGGCCGTGTGAATGTCAAGGGTTGTGGTGAACCTGTGAATCAGAGCTGTCTTAGCCAGAGGTAAGGGGAAAAAGGAACGACTTTCTGAGATGCGATGGTCGTCACGTGGAAGTGGCTTCGAGAGGAGAAATAAACAACCTGCACACAGCAAAAAAAAAATTACTGAGTATTTTTGTCTTGTTTTATAGTAAAAATATCTGAACATTATTAAATCAATGTACATTTACTTGATTCTTCTTTATTAATAATAATAATAATAATTTTTATAAATATTAAATCAAGATATTTAGACAGATATTTATAACGGGATTTTTGTATTGTTTTAAAGGAATAGTTGGATGGATGGATGGATGGATGGATGTATGGATGTATGGATGGATGGATGGATGGATGGATGGGATGGATTGGATGGGGATGGATGGATGGATGATGGATGGATGGATGGATGGATGGATGGATGGATGGATGGATGGATGGATGGATGGATGGATGGATGGATGGATGGATGGATGGATGGATGGATGGATGGATGGATGGATGGATTGGATGGATGGATGGATGGATGGAGGATGGATGGATGGATGGATGGATGGATGGATGGATGGATGGATGGACGGACTGGATCGGACGGAGGGATGGATGGATGGATGGATGGATGGATGGATGGATGGATGGGATGGATGGATGGACGGATGGACGGATGGATGGATGGATGGATGGGATGGATGGATGGATGGATGGATGGATGGATGGATGATGGATGGATGGATGGACGGACGGATGGACGGACGGACGGACGGACGGAGGGATGGATGGATGGATGGATGGATGGATGGATGGATTGGATGGATGGATGGATGGATGGATGGATGGACGGACGGACGGACGGACGGACGGATGGATGGATGAAACCAAAATTTGCTGAAAATGTCCTCACCTTCAGTCCATCCAGGATGTAGATAAGTTTGTTTCTTCATCAGATTTGGAGAAATGTAGCATTACATCCCTTGCTCATCAATGGATGCTCTGCAGTGAATGGGTGCCGTCAGAATAAGAGTCCAAACATCTGATAAAAACATCACAATAATCATAACTAATCCACACCACTCCAGTCCATCAGTTAACGTCTTATGAAGTGAAAAGCTGTATGTTTATAAGAAACAAATCCACCATTAGTTTTACTTTAAACCATCGCTTCCAGCCAAACTACGAGTCTATAATCCATAATATAATCCATAATATTGATTTTTCCAGTGAAAAAGTCCATCAACAGTTGTCTACTCACATCAAAATCCACCAAAACATGTGTGCAGATGTCTCTCCTGATTCAGATGAAATGATTTATGTAATATTATGAAGAGGGGACTTGTATTTTGACTGGAGTGATGTGGATTATTATGATGTTTTTATCAGCTGTTTGGACTCTTATTCTGACGGCACCCATTCACTGCAGATGATCCATTGATGAAGTGATGTAATGCTGCATTTCTCCAAATCTGATGAAGAAACAAACTAATGTCTTACATTTTAAGAAAATTTTCATTTTGGGTGAATCCTTCAAACATGGAGCCGTTACATTTTTTTAAGAAACAAGACAAAAATACTCAGTATGAACCTTTTTGCAGTGCTGCAGGAAGCAGCTCAGAGAGGGTTGTCTTTGCCATCGATGATTGACGTGCATCTAATCGGTAGAATTAATATGTTAAATAGGTTAATTATGTGCAAAAGCAGGCTCATGAGTGTCACGTGAAGATGAACATAATTACGATGCACGCGATAATGTAGCCGTAAAGTTAGGCACCCAATCAAGAACTAGCACATCAGTTAAGTTGGGCAGTGATGAGGTCGCAGCACGAGATTGTTTTCGTCTAAGACAGCCGTGAAAATACCCAGCGTTCACTGGGGCCTGAGGGCTGGTCTCCATTAACCCGAATCTGCTGTTACCGTCAGCAGCAAACTGACTGTCAGCAGCTGAGATAAGAAAAAACAATAACAACCAACAACAGAACTAGGAAGTGATTTTAATTCCAAACAGAGCCTGTCTCCCAAAGCAAGTCTGTAGGCCTGTATTACTTTCTTCCTAGTCTACAAATCTGATATCGCGTCTTTCCCTTGAGGCCACATGTCAGAAGTGACGTCCAAAAGCAGGCACCTAAAAAACACACTCGGCATATACTGTAGAAGTGCGTAACGGTGCTAATTTAACACGGCTGGGGCAGCCGCTCGGCTAGCTGATGAATCGTTATTTTGCAAATCCAATAAATGTCATATGAGCTTAACTGCTTGTGTTAAGGCGTTTATAATATCGATGGACGAGCAGTCGATAGCAGACTCTACGCGGGCTCATATAATATCACTCATGTCAAAAAAGAAGAGAGGGAGGGGGAAATCAATGGCCATTGGCGATATTAAAAGAAACACGCAGATCCTTAACTAATGGAGATAAAGAGGTTAGAAACATCTCAATCGAACGAGCAGATCAGGCCCAGTTTAATCTGTATTAGATTAAACCCTTGTTAGTTTGCTAATTATTTAGCCGTGTCTTTATTAACTGTTGACAGTGCCAAAGTGGACCCAACTATAAACACAGCGAAAGGAGTGAATATTTCACAGGCCTCGTATAGCGTATAGTGCCCCGCTGCCAAGCGCTGCGATCGATTAGAAATAAAAGAGAGGCGGGACGTGTCTCTAATTGAAATAAATTTGGTCTAGATAGACAAACAACTGGCCTGGTGGAACGAACTTTTACAGCGGTGAGTGGAGCCAGAAACATTTTCTCACCTTTCATCCTAATGACTTATTGTCAGCGTCCTCGGCAAATGAAAAATAATTGTATTTTTGGTAATGGATTGATATCAGGGTGAGAAGTGTCCTACTTTTTCTGTGGCCAGACATACTGGTCAAGGAAAGCTGGAGGGAGGATTCATGTCAAACAAAATATATTATTATTTAAAAAATTAAATGTCAGATACATTAGATTTTAATACTCATTAATATAAACCCAAAACATATTTATTTAAGAGCAGGAAAAGATCATGCATATCAACCGAGAACATATGTACACATACACACACACACACACACAACACACACACACACACATACACACACACACACACACACACACCACACACACACACACACACGTTGGTTTTTTTATGGTTTACGGGGACTCTCCATAGGCGTAATGTTTTTTATACTGTGGCAAAACTGTATGTGCTATTGCCCTACACCTACCCTACACCTAAACTTAGCCCCTCACAGGAGACGGGCATTTCTATTTTCCCTCAAAAAAAACTAACTCTGTATGATTTATAAGCATTTTTAAATTATGGGGGACACTGAAAATGTCCTCATAAATCACCTTCTCCTTGTAATACCTATGTCATACCCATGTCATTATACAAATTTGTGTCCTCATAAACCACATAAACATGCCCACCACACACACACACACACACATATAGAACATTAAATATGATATTGAATATTGTTTAACTTGAGGACCCCTCAGAGATACAAACTGACCAATCAGGATCAAGTATTCCAGAGTCCCCCGAATACAACTAGTCTGCCGGGTTTCTGGAAATCCCACCGTGTGAATCGCAATCAAATAACAGACGCTCTTATTACTGAGACAGAGAGAAAGAGAGTGAAGAAGAACGAGTGCAAACACTCAGAAGGTGATAAAACATGAGCTTTAGAAGTGTGTGAGCAATACTGAAGAGAGACAGAGCAGAAGTAGAGTCATATTTGCTTCTTAAAATAACAATAATGAAAAAGCACAAATGCTCAAATAGAGTTGCCATTAAGTTAGAAAACAAAATGCTTGACCAATATTGAAATTATACAAATACTTCAGATTATAACATTATTTATAAGCATATATCTAAAGGCTTTTGCCTTTCATTTAAATGCAAACATAGAAAAAGTCTACAAATTCAAAAAGTACAATTTCAATGTGTATGACGCAATGACACGAGCTTACTTGTCCTCTTAGAGCAAGCACCACAGCACTTTGTCAAGTAATTTAATTTCATAATATATATATTTTTATTTACTTAATTTTATTTATGCCTTTTGATACAATATTTAGAAGTAAATTCAATTGGCTTATTGAGCAATGCTGCACTTTCATTTAAATAAAACCTTAGAAAGAAATAACCACAGACCAGAGTACAAAATAAAACCAAAAAAGCTAAGTACTCAATTTGATGAAATAAGCTATGGAAGTGATACACTATATTAATCCATTGAACTTGACAAATTGTGCTCCGATTCTTTCAGTGGAAGTAAATGACATGTGCAGTTCCTGAGGTATGATAGGAATTACTCACGCATAAAACCAGCACCAGTCATTACATTAGTAAATGCATTGTTCCTGACTCTATCTAGCAGCAATCATCCTCTAAATTCTCATTTTCTGTCAATAAACAAGCAATAATTTCTGTGTGATTATGTTTGATGGTGCCATATGGCTCCATCCCTCTCTATGTAATAAATAATTGAGTCACTCAATGGAAGGACGTTTGAGGAACATATTTACACCCCTTGAACACGAAAAGGATGATTTAATGATATGCAGGTTTAGTTATGGTTGAATGCTGAATAAAATCACCTTTCGAAACTGGAAGAGACGATAATTGAAAAGAAATTGACGGACAAAATAATTGGTTTCGTTCAGCCACCCGACACATTTTTTCCTTTTACGTTTGGATTTTGTAATTAAAATGAGATTTTATGTGTTAGTTAATTGTGTCAATAGAAATGATGTCGCTGGCAAGCGCATTTAATGCTAATATGCATTATTTGTTTCTGTGCTGTTGGTGTTTGCAGACACGAACAGCCGGCGAATGCGATGTAGGCCTGTGTAATGAAAAGGCACTACATGACTCGCTCTTCAGTGTGTACTTGGCAATTGCTAAGCTTCTTGACAGGGCCAGACATCACAGCTAATGGCTTATTTGAATATGAAAATAGAGTTTCTAAACATCTCTGGTCAAAAAATAAAAGCAGTGAGATTATTACAGACAATACATTTGGCATAAAAGTAGATCTTTGACCAATGAAATACTCCAAGTAGTCCAAGTCAGTGACACGAATGTTGGTACTTTACACTATGGCATTGGAGTTTAGCTACAAAGTATATCATATAACTTCTGCAATAAGGTTGCGTTGTGCTTTTTGGAGACTTGCCATGTCAGCAGACATGCAGGCAAGGACAATTGCTTCTGTTTCAAACCAGAAATAAACTAAACAAGTCCCTAACCACAATCGTTTGTGTCCGCATGCGGAGAGAGATTAATGTGTTATCAAAGCAAAGTAAAATTCCTCTTTGTAGCGTTATTCCAACAAGATTAGTTTTCCGAACAGCATCTGAGTTACATTTATGAACGGAGGATATCTGTGATTTTATCTAAAGATTTATACGGGATTGGGATTTCTGTAGTTATTGCAAAAGTAGGAATATCTGTCTGTATGTTATAAAGGATGCATGCATCACAAAACCATATGAATGAGACATATTGGTAACACTTTACAAGAAGGTCCCATTATTTAATGCATTATCTAAAATGTCATAACCCCAAGTTATTTGTTTGTTATAGTATGTATTAATCATAAATGCAACTGTTCATTGTTAGAGCATGCCAGCTCATGAAATAGATACAACTTTTAATTTTAGTAATATATCAGTGGTAGCACTTTAGTTTAGGGACCAGTTCTTACTAATAAGTAGTTGCTTATTAGCATTTATATTACTAGCACATGAGCTATTGTAGTACTTATAAAGCACATATTGTTTTAATTTCATTTTGAAATGGATCCCAGCAGTACTTCAGCGGCTAACTGTTATTTCACGTTTACATTAATACATTTGGCAGATGCTTTTATCCCAAGCATTGCATTCAAAGTACACATTTACATTTGATCAGTTCTTGGCCTCCCTGGGAATCGAACCCAGGACCTTCTTTCTCTAATGTTTAATATACAGGAAAGCTAAAAGTAGTTGCAAGGAGGTATACAAGTGTACAGGCAGCAAAACAACAAATTTAGTTTTAATTTTGGTATTCAACAAAGGTCAAAATAAACTCAGAAGTGCTGTGAAAAAGTAAAACCACAGTCACAGACGCTCCTAGCGGGACAGGATTAGATTTCTCACAGGACTCCTGAGTCAGCCCAAAAACTGTTGGTAATTTGCGCCGTAATTTCACCTAAGATTATATAAGAAAAACACGACTTGTTCGTTTAGGACAGGATTAAACTCAGAAGGTATGTCTGTGAAATTGACTTGCTCTAAAAAAAAGATATAATACAAAATCAAACTTTTCTACTCCAAATAGAACGTATGACTAAGAGAGACAACTTTAGGAGGAGGCTACAGCAGAGGTCTGCTTCAGTAAGACACTGGTGCTTTGCATTTCTGATGTACTTTTCTGTGTGTGTGAAATGTGGTGTGTTCAATTCATTTGGAAGTCTGTATTTACAAAGTCGAAAAATGAAATGTCAGGTGTGTTCAAATAACTTTGGTCGGAGCAAGACAGAAACGTAATTATTATCTACAAGTATGTGCATCAGGTGCATTTTTGCTTTGTATAGTTTATTTAATTAATGAAAGTGCTTCTCAGTTTATTTTGACCTTTATGAAAACTATAACTGAAATGTGTTGT
>QVTF01023347.1:0-51344 GCA_003573665.1 Oxygymnocypris stewartii
CAAGTGTATGCACTCACCACACACCGGCTACAGGTGGAAAGGAGAGAGAGTCATAGAGCCAATCAAGTGTATGAGCTCACCACACACCAGCTACAGGTGGAGAGAGAGAGAGTCATAGAGCCAATCAAGTGTATGCGCTCACCACACACCAGCTACAGGTGGAGAGGAGAGAGAGTCATAGAGCCAATCAAGTGTATGCGCTCACCACACACCAGCTACAGGTGGAGAGGAGAGAGAGTCATAGAGCCAATCAAGTGTATGAGCTCACCACACACCAGCTACAGGTGGAAGGAGAGAGAGACATAGAGCCAATCAAGTGTATGCGCTCACCACACACCAGCTACAGGTGGAGAGGAGAGAGAGACATAGAGCCAATCAAGTGTATGCACTCACCACACACCAGCTACAGGTGGAGAGGAGAGAGAGTCATAGAGCCAATCAAGTGTATGCGCTCACCACACACCAGCTACAGGTGGAGAGGAGAGAGAGACATAGAGCCAATCAAGTGTATGCGCTCACCACACACCAGCTACAGGTGGAGAGAGAGAGAGTCATAGAGCCAATCAAGTGTATGCGCTCACCACACACCAGCTACAGGTGGAGAGGAGAGAGAGTCATAGAGCCAATCAAGTGTATGCGCTCACCACACACCAGCTACAGGTGGAGAGGAGAGAGAGTCATAGAGCCAATCAAGTGTATGCAGCTCACCACACACCAGCTACAGGTGGAGAGGAGAGAGAGTCATAGAGCCAATCAAGTGTATGCACTCACCACACACCAGCTACAGGTGGAGAGGAGAGAGAGTCATAGAGCCAATCAAGTGTATGCACTCACCACACACCAGCTACAGGTGGAGAGGAGAGAGAGTCATAGAGCCAATCAAGTGTATGCACTCACCACACCCAGCTACAGGTGGAGAGGAGAGAGAGTCATAGAGCCAATCAGTGTATGCGCTCACCACACACCAGCTACAGGTGGAGAGGAGAGAGAGATCATAGAGCCAATCAATTGTATGCACTCACCACACACCAGCTACAGGTGGAGAGGAGAGAGAGTCATAGAGCCAATCAAGTGTATGCGCTCACCACACACCAGCTACAGGTGGAGAGGAGAGAGAGTCATAGAGCCAATCAAGTGTATGCACTCACCACACACCAGCTACAGGTGGAGAAGGAGAGAGAGTCATAGAGCCAATCAAGTGTATGCACTCACCACACACCAGCTACAGTGGAGAGGAGAGAGAGAGAGAGTCATTGAGCCAATCAAGTGGATGGGGATTATTAGGAGGCCATGATTGATAAGGGCCAGTGGAGGGAATTTGGCCAGGACACCGGGGTTACACCCCTTCTCTTTACGAAAAGTGCCATGGGATTTTTAATGACTACAGAGAGTCAGGACCTTGATTTAACATCTCATCCGAAATGCTTTTTAACAGTATAGTGTCCCTGTCACTACACTGGGCATTAGGACTTGCACAGGACTGCAGAGTAAGCACTTCCTGATGGTCTCACGAACACCTCTTCCAACAGCAACCTAGTTTTCACCGGAGGTCTCCCATCTAGGTACTGACCCGGCTAAACCTGCTTGGCTTCAGTGGGCAACCGGTCTTGGCTGCAGGGTAATATGGCTGTGGCTGGTACATCTTTAGCTAATGAAACAAGCTCTACATCTTGAATGGCCCTGAGGCTGAGTACATTACACAGCACATTTTTCATTATTGGATGAACTATTCATACTAATTGCTATTAATAATATTTAGTTTGCTCTAATGTTTACATTTGTCTATTTCAGGTTGGAAAATACATTTGACTTTACAGGGCCTTTTGCGAAACGTGTACCCACTATCCAGGGTGGTTATCAGGCAGCAGGACTGTGTGTGGCCTTGTGTTTTGGAATCGGAGGCGGCATATTGTTGGTAAGAGTCTTTTTATATTAAACCGTTTTAAGTGCATATTGTGACCGCTTCCCATTGTGTGCAACGGATTCTACACAATAGAATAGTTCAGAAAAGCTTGCAGATCTGAAGGGCTTTGTTGTGATTGTTTGCCATGTTAGTGGCACAGGTGTGTTTTTTTTTTTTTTTTGTAACATGAAAACTAGAGGACAGTGTAGGATGACATTAGCTACTCAGTCTTCCTAATGGGTTTGCATTGTGGGTTCAGGCTTGCACAAATACACCTGATCCTCAGCTGGAGTGAATGGCCAGGCGTATTGGATTTCAGTTTGTAATGGAAATGTCACATTTATCATGTTGACACAGTACCGTTTCTAGGCATAGGCGAGCTAGGCGGTGGCCTAGGGTGCCACCAGCTAAAGGGGCGCCAATGGCCGCACGTACTGACACTACATTGTAGCAGGGTTGTGATAAAGAGTTGCACGGTCACCCTGAAATATGACTGCCGCCCCACTGTATCCCAAACATCATTGTCCTAGAGCACTGTCAATCTGAAGATGCTTGTATGCCATTGGATCAGAGCACTGTCAATGCTGCCTGATTGTTGCATGCTTGCATTTTGAGCGCTCATCAATGTATTAGATCAATGGGCTCTGTCAGTGCTTTGGCAAGGTAACGCCTTTTTTTTGCCATGCAATAAAGCTAAGTTCAAAGGCCAATTAAAAATATTGGTCAGTAAATAAGTGCACAAAATCAGTATTTTGTTTAGGCAGTATTTGTGCAAATCATGTTGCGAGATTTATCCAAAAGGTGTGCGTTTTTGCACCAATGCATTGTTAAACAATCAGCGTGTCATGTAAATGTATCTCATATACACTTTAACAGCCAATTAGAAAAATATTGGTATAGTAAATTTCGCTAATTCACCAGATCAATACATCCTTTATTAAACCGCTTTGTCGAGTTTAATGCATCCTTACGAGGTGTCGAAATGCTGAATCAATTAATTCACTTATAACACAAGACACTTAATGGGAGCGGAGTCATACACATGAGGGCAGAGCGTCACGTTATTTAAAGAGGAGGTTCACGCGTTAATGAGTAGCAAAGGATTAATAGCTGCATTGATTACTTTTATGTCACTGATCAGGCTTTTATATGTAGTTTGTGGTACCAAAGGGTTTTATAGGTTTGACTGAAATCATAATGCAATAACCGACACTTTAAATCAATATTTCAAGCAACAACAACAAAACAATTGAACAAAAGACAAAGTAGTCATTTATAGTATCTAAACATGTATCCAAATGTAATCAAATTAAATTGATTGATTTATGTGCAATGTCTTAGCAACTAGGGATAATTACATAGGGCTGTACGGGCATCTAGTGGCAACACAATGATATTACAGATAATAAATTGTGCAAAATGTTTATCTTAAGTCAATTTACATATAATGCATTCAGATTTGTGGAACTCAATCTCCACAAATTAGTGTCGTTACTATGAAAAACAAGTTGAATGTAACAAGAAACTGGTGTCTGAAAAGAATAATAATAATAATAATACAAAATTTGGGGGGGTGGGGTGAATAGGGATTTCGCCTAGGGCTTTAAATTGGCTAGAAACGGCCCTGTGTTGACATGACTGTATTACGCCGATAGGTCTGGTTCTGAAGCTGCCCATCTGGGGCGATCCTGCCGATGAAAACTGCTTTGATGACGAGGTCTACTGGGAGGTCAGACACACCAAGTTGTTTAACTTGATTTAATATACAATATAATGCATTTTATGTTGTTTTTATACATTATATTTTTTCTATTGACCGTTGTAGGTTCCGGAGGATGAAGAAAGTGTTTCTCCTATCCTGGCCTACAACAACCACATGATCCCCAACAAACATGCAGACATGTGAGTACTGGAATAAAACACTGACCCCACCATTTCAAATGAGACCCGGTTACCAGTTCCTCGGTTGTTTGGCTTGTTTATATGACTTCTAGACATTTTAACCTATGGCTAATGACAATTATATATGCTGTCCTATAACGAGCATCTCCTGTGAGGTGAAAAGGGTCCACCAGGGGGCGCATGAGACTCAGAATACTAAGGGACGCTTGAACTGGAACATTTTTACATTAAAATGTGTAATAATTTAGCGATGCAACAATTATGAAAAATGCTAGACATGCATAAAAGTCACAGAACTGAACATGCACCGTGAACAATGCGTGGTGAGTTTGTATATAAAATAGTGCTGGTCTAATATTTGTAATTGTTTAGTTTATCTTTATCTATTAGTTTATATAAACTATTTAGTAATTTTGTAATGATAATTACAATTAATTTTGTAGCTTCATAGAAAATACAAAATAAAGATCAAAAGTAAATTAAAATGTAGATGCCTATTTTGTTTGTGTGTGTGTGTGTATATATATATATATATTTTTTAGTCATTTAGCAGATGCTTTTATCCAAAGCGACTTACAAATAAGAAAAAGTAACTAAAACTATAAGTTAAAACTCTAAAGATACTATATATATATATATATATATATATATATATATATACATACATTTAAGAAAATTGAGAAATTAAATAAAATGACCAATGCATTCAACAACATTTCAAGACTAAACATTTAAATGAAAAAAACAATAAAGCTAAAAACAATTCAAAATATTAAAACAACAAAAGGTATGAGTATAACAATTATTCTAACATGACACTAAGCCAAACACCCAAATATATATATATGTATATGTATGTTATTTCATTTCCATGTAGTATGTTGAAGCAACGCTAAAATAACTCCAATTTATTAAAAACTAAAACTAAAGAAGATACCTATAAAGACATAATAAATTCATACATAATTTATCTAAAATTAAAATAGGTAGTGTAGGTCAAACAGCAGTAGTGTATCAGTAATCCTAAAAAAAGAACAGTCAAAAACACATGCTAACAAACAATAACTTACACATAGTAAGAATTGGTTATAAAAACTAAAACAGAAGTGAAACAAGCAGTAAGAAAGAAGATAAATAAAAAGCAATACTTTTTTTAATGCAGAAAACAAAATATGTAATTGGACATATATACATTCTATTAAGCTAAAAGTACACTTATATGGATGTATATTCAAAAATAATGTTTAGAAGAAAATTATAAAAATTTAACTCAAAATAATAATAATTTTCAAGAGTTTTATTCGTCACATACAGAATATAACCAGCAGTGGAATATAAGTCAGGTCCGCTCCATGGACAGTGCAATTATATGGAATAAAAAACACAAGAGAATATAAATATAGGTATGGAAAAAAATGAAGTACAAAATAAGAATAAAAAATAAAATGTGCAGGACAGTATACTGTAGGCTTAATAAATAATAATATAAGCAGGAATGTACAAGAAGAATGTGCAAATAAGTTGTACAGAGACTTTTCAAAGCAAATTTATTGCATAGCTTGATAGAAAATTTGAAAAAGATCAAATAAATGAATGCATATTATGGCAGTGATGATGATAATATGTTTTTAATTAAGTTAAAATGTGTTTATTGCTTCACAGAACAGATTAGAGAAGTTGATGTAGATTTTTTTACATTTTTACATTGTTAAATTATTATTATTTTTTTAATTGAAAAGAAAATTCAAAAGTTTAAAATAAAATAGAAAAAAGCTCCCTAAACCTGATTTGAAGAGCAATAGTGGCAAAAAGAGATTAAGTATGAATCTCGTATCACGTGACATCAGGAGTCGGTTTCTTCTCTCCACCACAAGATGGCGCTCGAGGACCGCGTTGAGTTTAGAGCAGCAAACTCGAGCTAAAGCTGAAAGTAACGCATGGTTTCTCATGGGACGCGTTGAGTTTAGAGCAGCAAACTCGAGCTGAAAGCTGAAAGTAACGCATGGTTTCTCATGGGACGCGTTGAGTTTAGAGCAGCAAACTCGAGCTGAAAGCTGAAAGTAACGCATGGTTTCTCATACAGGAGAGAGACGAACTTCGTGGAGCAGCGTTAACACTTCCTGCTGCTCTCACTACCCGCCAAAATGACCAGCTGAGGGACTTCCCTTTGCTTTCCAAGAAACCCAGATCTACAATATTCTGATGAAACCGAGAATCCATTTATTTCATGCAGGTTGTAATATTCTGAATATCTCACTTGATATATTTGCATATCAGAATTATTAGGTCCGAATTCAGATTATTCAGAATTATACAGTGGGGAAAAAAATCTATATTTTTTTTCTATTTTTAAATAATGGGATGATTCCTGATTAAAGTGACTTTCTGTGAATGTGTTCAGAAAACAAATGTGACCAGAAAACTCTAAACCTCCAAGCTGTTACAGTTTTTATCAAATGAATTTTACAGGTGTTAATTTAAGCATTTGTTATCCGAACATTCTTTGATCTTCATAATGTAATTATTTTGCTTTATAAGATTAGAAATAGTTTGTCTTAATTTTGTAGGTAAGAATCCATGCATTGTATCAATATTTTTGTTAAAGCAAAATTGTATAATCTTTTTTTATTTATAGATTTTTCCTGATATTTTGCATGTCCATGTCAGTCAGCATGAGTGCAGAACATCTCTAAATAAAACATTTGTCATTTTCTTAATGCTTTCACAAATCTGTCCAAACAATATGCAATGTAAATATTCAACGTGTTTCCTTTCTCTAATGTATCATACACGTTTAATGTTTAAATTAAAACCTTAATCTTGTGTTATCTTTACTGTAAGATTGTAAAAGAAACTAATATTAAAGCTTTGACTACTGTCTAAATCCAGATGAAATCATTGACGTGATTCTTACATTGGCTTCATTTGCTCTTATTTTTTCTCTCTGCACTATTCCTCACTCATTAGTATAAATATATTCAGCTTGGGGGGGGGGGGTCATTCATATTTTTTTTGTGATGTGCTCATTAAGGCTGGGCTGCAAATATTAATTGGAGAAGACAGTCCTGCTGTCTCCATCCATTGCGTGCTATAGAGAGGATATTTAGTTTTTCTTCTTCCACCCAGACTGCGGTGTAAGCTTAACATTTGGACCCTCTTGAGGATTCCAGTTGTTTTTGGTCCGTGTCCCTTGTAGACTGACGGTGGGGTGAAAGGTTGTGACATTTGCTTGTCTGGGGTCGATTGGTTGATGTCCGAGGCGATCATGCCACATGTCTGTCCCATTAAACACAACACTAAACAGATAACTGGATGTTGGAGGTCAAAGGGTAGATGGAGGCCACGGGTGAATGCAGTAGAGTATAGTTTTGTTTTTAAAGAAATGTCTACTTTTATTATGCAAGGATGGATTAAATTGATCAAAAGTTACAGAAAAGACATTTATAATGTTACAAAAGATTTCGGTTTCAAATAAATGCTGCTCTTTTGAACTTTCTGTTCAAAGAGAAATGAAGTCCAGTTTCCACTCAAATATTCAGCAGCACAACCGTTTGCAACATTGATAATAATAAATTATTGATAATAGTTTCTTGAGCAGCAAATATACCGATAATGATGTCTGATGGATCATGTGACACTGAAGATTGAAGCAATGCTGCAAAAAATTCAGCTTTGTCACAGGAATAAATTACATTTATTATTAATAAATTATTATTACATTGCATTTTAATTATTATTTAAATGGCTATTTTATGTTTTTATAAAAAAAAACATGAGCATAAGATAAATCTTACTAATTTATTTTATTCATCTGTTATTTATTAATATAATTTGTATTTATTTTATTTGAATCAATTAATTAATCTTATTTTTTTTACATCAGTATAATCCGGATTAAAAATAACTAAAATTATATATAGGACCATTGAAGATACTTACCTTAATTTGTTCCTCGGGATCTTAAAAGGTCTTTTTTAGATTTATGCTTAAATGCTAGAAATTAGTATGGTTGAAAATCTATACACATACATACATATATGTGTGTATGTATTGGTTGATAGAAACCCAGCTAAAGTCGATTTATTTTTGTGATTTACTGTTTTATACATAAAATCATCCTTCATAAGGTAAAGAACATTGTGAAAATTTTACCTTCATAGCTTTAAATTTGACTGAGTAAGGTCATGTCAAAGATTGAAATTATAGTGAAATTAATGTTTGAAATCCAACTTTGATGCTTGTTATCTCATAATTAGATTTTGAGACTTTAGCCTGGATTTCACAGAGAGTGTCACATATATTTAAGCATAAACACATTTTTTTGTTTATTAGAAGAAATGGACAAGCTATTGAAGGAATAAAGCCCAACATTCGTCCAACACACATCAGCTCCTTCAATACTGCACCCCCGGACACATTATGTCATCATTCCTGTTCTATGATTTCGTGTTATATCACGGTTTCAAAAACAGTGCAATATTTAGTCAGAAGTGCACCATAAGCAAACAGTCCGTATCGGTGAACGCAAGCCTTCAATTTCCCCTCTCTGGGAAGTCAGCATGTGACATACTTAGATCTTCTCTCCCATCTCGTCAAAAGGACGTGAGGAACAAACAAACGTTCCAATTAACTGCTCTGGGTTCCTGCGGAGGGGAGCGGGAAACACCCTCCTTTCTATTTGCACTCACACACCCCTTCTCCACCTTCTCAGCATTCACAGGCCTCGCTCTCCATTCTCCTTCCCCGCAGGCCTTTCGTGGCTAATGTTTATTCATTTACCACTTAGAGGATGGACACAGCACCCTGTTAAAACTAAATCAAGCTCCATTCATGACATGATCCTTTTCGCCAGGCTCAAAGGGCCCCGGTCCGAGGGGGGCCCTGACCCTGAAGACACAGAGCGAGGGAGGAGTGGGTTTTGATCCTATAGTCCTCTGAAAAAGACAGCACTGTCTGCCTCAGCGGTGATTAAGCTGACCAATAGCAGCCGCGGCGGGAATTTAGAAAAGGCGTGTTGAAGATTAAAATATGTCCCGCCTATTCAGAACTGCTGGGATAATGGAAGAAAGGAGAGT
Organism: Oxygymnocypris stewartii; assembly: GCA_003573665.1. Taxonomy (NCBI): domain Eukaryota; kingdom Metazoa; phylum Chordata; class Actinopteri; order Cypriniformes; family Cyprinidae; genus Oxygymnocypris; species Oxygymnocypris stewartii. Next base: position 8,881 of record QVTF01023347.1, read on the forward strand.
TAGAGGAGGAATGAAGGGATAGTGGGACAAGGTCTTTTCACGGCTCATGACTGATTGCCTGTCTTTTGATTGACGTCCAGTGTGGAGCTGAAGGGTGGGAAAGTTCTGGGTGGGGTTGATGTTGAGCTGTGAGAAAAAAAGGTTAGGACATTGTGTGTGAGAAGAGAGGCTTTGGTGAGAAGCTCCACGTCGCTAATTAGCTGTGACCATTACAGCCGTTCAGTACCACGCTGAATATTACAGATAAATGTTTTACCCAGATTAAAAAGGATAATGTGGAATTAAATGTGTGAGTTATGTAGAGCAGATCCATAATGAGTTAGATGCTCAAACCAGACATAAGAATCTCTGAATGTCATTGCAGATAATACAATATCAAAACCAATTCCATTCCCAATTCCAAGACCATTCCTTCATCCAGAATCACTCCAGACCCTTAGATTCACAGCTCCATGACAGTGCTTCTTCTCTTCAGTTCACCTCACTCATTTTCTACAGGGTTCAGGTCAGAGGTCTGAGACAGCCATAGCAGAAGCTTAGTTTTGTGCTCAGTGACCCATTTTTGTGTTGTTTTTGAAGTTTGTGTTTGGATTATTGTACGGTTGGAAGATCCAAACATGGCCCATTATAAGATTTCTAACACTTGTTGATTCTAGTCATTTGTTGATTTTTTTTATCTGTTGATATTTGAAAGAATCCATAATGCCATGTGTCTAAACAAGATGTCCAGGCCCTCCAGCAGAAATATAGGCCCACAACATCAAAAATACAGCACTATATTCGGGTACCTTTTAACCCTGTGTGCACCAAACCCATCTTGAGTGTTTGCTGCTAAAAAGCTCTTTTTTTAGTTTCATCTGACCATAGAAGCCAGTCCCATTTTAAGTTTCAGTTGTGTCTGATAACTGATTATGCTGGAGTTTGTTTTTGGATGAGCTAGGATAATATTTCTTGAAACCCTCTCAAACAACATGTGGTGATGTAGGTGCTGTTTGACAATTTGTTTTAAAGGTTTTCTGACCCCAAAACTCAACTATTTTCTGCAATTCTCCGTCTGTGGTCCTTGGAGTCTTTGGCCACTCAATCTCTCCTTCTCACCGTGCATTGGGACGATTTAGACACACGTCCTCTTCCAGGCAGTTTCGTAACATTTTATGTTGATTGGAAATTCTTAATTATTGCCCTGATGGTGGAAATGGGAATGTTCACTGCTCTAGCTCTTTTCTTAAAGCCACTTCACTAATTAGTGAAGCTCAATTATCTTTTGCTGCACATCAGAAATATATTCTTAGTTTTTTTCTCATTGTGATGTATGATTAAGGGAATTTTGGATTTGTTTTCCCTCCTATTTATATTTCTGTAAAACAGGAAGCCATGGCTGAATAATTTGTCATAATCACCCTGGAGTACTCAAAATTGTGAATATGAATGGGAATATACTTCAGAGATATTTTACTCACAAGAATTTCTAGGGGTGCCAATAATTGTGTCCAACGTGTATTTAAGAAAAACATTTATTTCATAATGATATTTCCTACATTTGAAATTCTTATTATCCAATGAAATGTAAGATTTTTGTGATTTTTTTAAATAAAATATCAAAATGATTAACAATGCAGATTCATTTTCACAGCCTTCTTTGATCATATTTACCAAGGGTGGCGATATTTTTGGCCACGACTGTGTGTGTGTGTGTGCGTGTGTGTGCATGCGTGCGTTTGTGGGTGTGTGTGTGTGTGTTGTAGGATTTTACAATTTTGTATTAGCTTTTTTTACCATTACAGGTAAAATTTTAATAAAATAGCAAGATACAAAGGGGGTAAGCATTTTTCACTCACATATCACATTATACATAAATTAAAATAATTTTAAATTTAATCTGTGTTATTTTTGTAGGCAAGTACAAATATATTGCATAATAAATGTACATAAGGCATAAAATATGCTTTTAATAATGTATATTAAAATATATAATTTATATTTTTATTATATATATATATATATATATTTATTTTTTGCCCCCATTTTTCATGAGCTGAACTCAAAGATCTAAGATTTTTTCTATGTACACATAAGGCCTATTTCTCTCAAATGTTGTTCACAAATCTGTCTAAATCTGTGTTAGTGAGCACTTCTCCTTTGCTGAGATAACCCATCCACCTCACAGGTGTGGCATATCAAGATGCGGATTAGACAGCATGATTATTGCATGAGTGTGGCTTAGGCTGGCCACAATAAAAGGCCACTCTAAAATGCAGTACGTGCGTGCGTGTGTAATATATATATACATGTGTGTGTGTGTGTGTGTGTGTGTATATGTGACCCTGGACCACAAAACCAGTCTTAAGAAGCAGGGGTATATTTGTAGCAAAAGCCAAAAATACATTGTATGGGTCAAAAATAAAATAAAAATTATGCCAAAAGATATTAAGTAAAGATTATGTTCCATTAAGTTATTTTGTAAATGTACTACCATAATTATATCAAAACTTAATATTTGAGTAGTAATATACATTGCCAAGAACTTCATTTGGACAACTTTAAAGCCGATTTTCTCAATATTATTATTTTTTTGCACCTTCAGATTCAAGATTATTAAATAGTTGTATCTCGGCCAAATATTGTCCGATCCTGACAAACCATACATCAATGGAAATATTATTTATTCAGCTCTCAGATTATGTATAAATCGCAATTTCGAAAAATTGACACTTAAGACTGGTTTTGTGGTCACATATACACACACACACACACACACACACACACACACACACACACATATACATCAATTCAGCTTTATTTTCTAGTAAAATTATTGATAATAGTAAATACTAGTTAAAAAAATCAATAACATTTTTAGGTCTAGCTTGAGTGTATAATATATTTTTTAAGATAATATGATTAAATAGTCAGATTATGAGTTATGACTGTGAATTTAGGAAGAACTGAATTCAATGCATCCAATAAAAATAACCCTGATACTTGTTTAATAAATTATTGTAAAACCTTTTCATATGATGACTTCAATGTACAAATACTTGTTGGAGTGTCTTTGATGATGCATAGACATTTGTAGCTATTATTTATATTTGCATTTAGAGCTTTAATCTTAAAATTAAAATGTGTTTTAAATATTGCTCTATTGGTCTCATGTGTTGGGACTCAATAACACTCGTCAGGCTGTGAGGTTGTGAATGTTTCTGTGTTCTTCACTCATAAACCAGCCAGTAAATCCAGACTGAGCTCCATAAAGACGTTTACAAAGGAGCCAAACTGGTCTTGCACTGTCCTCCGTCTGAGCCCTTCATTTGTATTCTGGTTTCATTGAGGAATCTGTTAGTATTATGGGATGTTGGTGTAAATCTCAAGCTGCAGTAAAAGCTTTTACTGGTTTCTGAGCGTGATCCGTGTTAGGAAGCTCTTCAGAGTTGATTCTGGTGGAAATGTCTTTGTTTTAAGTCCTTTGATGGGGATTTTTATCTATATTTCTAATAATGATAGACCAGTATATGAACCAATCTGATGAAGTGGTGGATATTTTGGTATTTTGAGATCCAAAGCATCAGCAGCTAACTGCCCATTAATCCAGTCAACACAATTAGCATTACCTCCATTAGCAGTATAGCAAAATAACCCAAATTATTTTTGCTTTGTGTTATAAACAGTGTTAATTTAATTTGAGCAGTATCCTTTTCTGTATTCATGAACAGTATGTTTCAGCTTTTTCCATTTAGACAGCAACCGCAGTTTATAAAATGCAATTTTCAAGTAAATATTTACTCTTTTTGATTGTTTTACGAAGTTTCCTAGCAGAAAACCTAAAGTGAAGAAACCAGGCCCTTTGAGAGGAGGACAAAGCTTCTGTTAATTAACAAAGTTAGGATCTGAAATAGACCGATGTATAGTCAAAACTAATTAAAAACATATCTATATCTGATCATTTGAGATCAATTAATAACCATATCAGCTTGGCCGATCTTCAGTTTCTCAGTTTCCTCTTGTGTTACTGACAGGCTTGTCAAGAAATAATGAATTTACATTTTTCATACATTTGAGTGAATTTGGAGTAACTATTGAAAGAAAATATTTTTTTCATGTCTCATTTGCAATAGAGTTGTTTTATGTACTGTAAGGGAATTATACAAGCCAAAACCTCTGTTCCTGTCTCTTCTCTATTCAATAGCCCATATTATGTACTATTATTTAGTTTTTATGTACTTTAGATTTTATACATTACCATTCAAAATGTTAGGGCCAGTATGATTTTTTTTGTTTTTGAAAGTTTCTTACAGTGTTTTTTATGTCATAGAGATACTATTATAGTTTTTATTAATATCATTTTTTAGTTTCATTTCAATTTTAGTTCAAGTTGTATTCATTTTGTGTGTTGATGTTTTTTTACTAATGGTTTTAATTTTTAGTTTTAGTTAACTATAAAAACCCCATGGTCAGCATTTCTTTGCAGTCATATTGTGAATTGTAAAATATTACGATTTAAAATATATTTTTATATTTCATTATATTTTATGCTTTATAGATTTTTCTAATATGCTGATTTGGTGCACAAGAAACATTTCTTATCATCAGTGTTGAAAACACTGCTTAAAATGATATTTTCTGTTTCCTTGATGAATATATAGGAAGTTCAAAAGAACAGCATTTATTTGAAATAGATATTATTATATTTTGATGAATTTAATGCATCCTTATTGAATAAAAGTAGCAATACCTTTCAAAAAAATACATCTTATAGACCCCATGTGTAAGCTGAATTTAATTGAATCTTTTGACTGTGTTTTGACGTTCCTTAAGAAGCTGGGTTGTTGATTATTATGCATGAAGGTGTAGGATGCCACTGTTCAATGGCCTCCTCCTGATCCTGCCCCCCCACACACCTGTCATAATTGGCGACCCGTCGCCGGCTGTGCGCCTCGCACACTCCAGGTATCCGGCGACTCAAAGGGTCAGTAAGTGCCCCTGTCAGCGCACCGCGGAGAGGAACAAGAGATTAGCCCTAATCCAATCCACTCCATCCTTCTCCTGCGTTCCTCGGGCTGTTCCTTCACCTCGGAGGAGGAGCCGTGGCTTTCAGGTCAGCGCTGGAATCCCTGGCCTGAAAAGAAGCCCTCTCTTTAGACCCGGTGACTACGGCTGGTTGGCGTTTGAATGGTGCTCTGTGACAAAGAGCTTCTTTCACAGGACGGTGGCAGAGTGAATGAGGAGGATGCCACTGCAGATGTGTGAGACGTCTCTGTTAGCGTTTGATTGACGTGAGGCTGCACGCCGTCCCGTCCTGTCCAGACCAGAAGCACCTGTCTGAGAGTGTGTTGCATTGTCTGACCTGAAGATGGTGTGGATGCCACATTTCCCATCATGCTCTGTGAGACTGCATTACACAGATATCCATTTGAGGGCATTGCGTCTGTGATATATGTGCGAAGCTGAACCGAGGCTTTTCTGAAAGCAAAGCAAAGCCTTAATGGTTTAGTAGAAGGAGCCACTTTGTTTCAATACATTGCATTATAGAGGAGCTTTACCATATATTGTGTTTGTAATGCATGCTTGTATATACAGCGTTCAGTATTGCTTTTAATATTCACTTGCTCATAAAGCTTTTAGTGGATTTTTAATGAATAACCAACCAAGCTGAAGGCAAATGATCCAATGGTAGTTCTGAACAATTAATAGGGAATAAGCCAATAATAATAATTAAAAAATATTCATTTAAAAACAGTGTTACATAGTTTAGAGAAAATCTTAATTTTCAATTTAAAAGTACACGTTAAAAATGATAATGTTTTAAAATGATCTAAATCTCAAAACACTTAAATGTAATAGTAATAATAGTGATATTAATTTAAGAAATAATGCTAAAATGCTTTTATTCTACATTTATTAATATCAAAACTCTCAGATAATTAAATAACAAGTCGAATATATACTCATTTAAAAACACAATAATAATGTATATATATTATTTACAAAAACTGTGTTACAGTGATGTATTAATATCAAAACATTCTAATAATAATTTAATAACAATAATAACAAATATAAATTTAAAATGTAATAACAACAGTTACTTTTCAAAGTATTGTAATATCGAAACACTTACACAAATGTAATAATAATAATAATGATGTATAAATATTTATTTAAAATAACAATAAAATGTATTTAAATGTTTCTTGATATCAAAATACTAATTACAAAAAATATAGGTTTGTATTTGTCACTTACACAACAGTCTGAATTTTAATAAAAGATTGGAAACTTGTGTAGAATTAGAATTTATCGTCTGTCTAAAACATTACAACTTTATAAAAAACAGACCATTTACTTATTCATTTTTTTAGCAGATCTTCAAATTGTCAAATTTTAATTCAACATAATTGTAAAATATTACGCAATATGTAATGTCACATAATTATTAAATAGTCAAACATTACAAATTAAAATGATATAAAAATATACATTTAAAATACTGGGCAAAATAGCAATCTAATCTGATCCTTGAAACATTTAATACAAGTTTTGTGTTATTTTATAACATTGTACCATATTTAGAGAGCAGGTGCACAATAGTCTTTTTACGTGTCTTTAACACACTTGTTATTGCTTTGTAATATAAAACTCTAAGACAAATACTATTATTATGACTTCATATCATATTACTATAGCAATCATCATGAAGTACCATGATTAAATGTATAGCTCATTTCCCAAAGTGTGTGTGTGTGTGTGTGTGTGTGTGTGTGTGTGTGTGTGTGTGTGTGTGTGTGTGTGTGTGTGTGCGTGCGCGTGTGCGTGTGTGTGCGCGTGTGCGTGTGTGTGTGTGCGCGTGTGTGTTTGCTCTTGTGCTGTCATGTGTTTGTGTATGCTGATCACACTCATCATGTCTGGCCCCCGCGCCCCAGTCAGGGCCCTGAGGTGGGGCGTCTCACTCAGACTTTGGGATATATGGGTACCACATTGTCCCAAACCCGTCTCCTCTCTCTCCTCCCTACCCAGACGTGTTCTATGACTGTCTGGATGTTTTTTCCCAGACAGCCGCCCTCCCTGCAGAGGCTGAGAGAGGCATGACCCCCCTCTGTCAGCACAGCGCCCCAGACAGCAGGGGTCAGAGGTCAAGACCAGCTGTCACTTCATCCACCGCTCCGAATCAATGTGTCATTATAGTCCTGATTTAGAGGAGGAATGCAGACGTGCATTCCTCAAGACGTCCCATCAGAGAAAGCCAATACTGCAACTGTTATTTCATTTATATGCCACAATTAAGCATGTATTTAAACGGCACAGAAATTGATCATAAAGAAACATGCTAGTATGGAATAATCTTTAATTCAGCTCTACAAATGTAGCGTTTTTATGAGTAATAGAAATAGTTTTTTATGAAGTGTTTTAAAGGTATACGAAAATGCATGTTGTGTAAATGCATTTTAAATGTCACATATGAAATCTGAAATGTATTATATATTAATGTGATGGTTTTAAAGAGGTTTGAGAGCACATTTCCTCTCTCTAGAGGGACAGATGTCCTGGAGGTGAAGTTCAAGTCTAATGTATCTCAATTGTCTGACAAACGTTTGTTCAGAGAAAGACTAAAACGTTCTCAGAAAGCAGAGGAATGTTACATTCTAATACACGATACAGTATTATATACACGGTTGTACAATGTGTATAAAATAGTGATTTTGTTTTTGTCTTTTACTTTGAACACTTTCAAACCAGAAACAATGTCAGGATTCTTTAAGTGCTTGATTTCAGAAATGAACGTGTGCTGACCGGGGCAAGTTGTCACACAAGAAAGAAGTGTTTACATAACTTTAAAGGTTTTAATGAAAATCCCATCATACAAATGTATATTTTCTTCTGCACTGGTTTCAAATGTATAAACCTGTTATCAGTTATGTGAATAGTACTGTTCAAACTAAATGTATTATATTCAATATCAGCATATTCTCCTTATATACTAAATATGTTAAACTGAGCTAAACTGCAGATATTTTTCATACAGTACCTAAATGAGGTGCTAAGATGCGTTTAATACATTTTAAGGCTGGGGCTAGTGATTTAATGTAATAATAATCAATTGCAATATATGTTGACCAGAACAATGGATTAATATGTTTATTTTCACATTTTTGATGTTTCCAAAATCGTTGTGTGTTTTATGATTGCTATTTCGTTGAAAATCTTTTAATAGTCAACGAATGTTTTTATTATTGGGCAACAACGATGCAAATGTCCACCAGCTTCTTTAAGGTTAGACTTGTGTCTATGCAGCAGATTCAGATGTAAACCCATCCTGAGAAATACTCGCAGGAGTACAAGTGTGACAACTAGCCCCGGTTCACTTTATAGCGCCAGGCTGCAGAGCTTTACATCTGCGTGGGTTTAAAATGGCATCCTTTCATTTTCCTCCCTTTCCCCTCATTTTTATTTGTGAAATTATTTTCCTTTTCCCTGCTTTTCTCATTTAGCTGGTCAGGAAATAATGAGTTGTAAAAATATTTGTTCTGTGTTTTAGCTAAAATTATAATAATCTTATATATCGATATTGCGAAAGTTTTAACATCTGGCAATTTTTTTCGATTCCTAAATGCATTATGCTTCTATAATCCTTCAGGTTTACTCATTTATTAAACGAAAAAACGAAAAGTTCTGTTTTCAGCACAATTGTTGCACTTTTTCGTACAATCTAACGATTCTTAAATCTAAAGCTGATGTGAATAAAATAAAACAGACACGTGCTGAAATAAATCTACATGAGAGGAAATATATAATATAATGATTAAAGCAAAAGCTAATACGTCCAGAGAAATATGAAATAAATGTGGCAATAATTTTACGCACAAACTGTAAAAATGATAATAGTAGTTGACTAATAGAAGTTCAATTACATTTCAATTAAAAGCATAAAATGGTTTTCGGGTTTGTTGAATGCAGATAAACTGTTTTAATCCAATTCAGATAAAATAACGCCCTCACAATTTTAAACAACCATTCTTTATTGTTTTGGAAAACATTTATAGTAGATTAATTAGTAGATTGTTTTATGTAACGTTTAGTAAAATATTGTTTTTACACAGTCGTTTAAAACCATCCCATGTTTGTATTCAGTGTTTTGCTGTTTCCAAAAAATACAAATCCTTGTTGCTACATTAAGGAAAGCTGTTTTTAAACATGTTTTTTAAATAACACAATTACAAAGTATTTTTAGTTACTTTTTAACCAGTGTTTTTTAAATGGAATCGATGCTATATTTTTAATATAATTGTCAGAGTTTTCCAGAACATTTTGGCCCCTATCGCGTCGTGTTTTTTTTATCCTACAAACTGCGTTTTATTTCATATTTTTCAAAGCATAATTCTCAGTAAATGAATAAACAAGCTCATCAAAGCCACATCTGTTGATTAAGAGCCGAGCATCGGCGGAGCCTCGACAGTCGACAGAGATCAGCTCACACCCCGCGCACAAAAGCGACTTGCGTCCTCGCGCTCTGATTGGCCAGTTCGCAGCACGGCGCTCCGCAGACGCTGTGATTGGCCGGTCCGCGGCTGACGTCACTGCAGGAGAGAACATACTGGGCTGGATGCTGAGGACTGGTACCATAGCCGCGCGCCCAGCATCATCGGCCTCATCATAATCAATATAATCATTGCTGCTTTGGAGAGTTCACCACCTGTTGTAAACGTTCCAGTGTCAGCACGCGTCCAGAAAGACCATAGCGGCTTGTTTTGAGAAGAAACCCATTGTTTGTGAGCTTGAGAGCACATTTAGGGAGCGAGGAGACATTGTGGATTACAGACATGCTGCATGTTTCGTGTGTTCCATGTGCAGTTGCATGAGGATGAGGATGAGGATGATGATGAGGGATTCATGAGGTAAGCTGTGCACAAATCTCTTTTGTTTTCAGTCCATTTCAATTAAAAGAAAATCTAGAGATAAAAATTATACTCACATTATCGATAGATTTATCATGCACTGTATGTGACTTCTTGGCTCTAAGTGAATTCATTGGTTATAATTCAAGTCGATCTTTTATAAATACCCTTTACATTTTATATTTGATCTTAAAAATAAATGCAGAAATCCGCTGGGTGTCGTTCATCCTTGACCGTTGAGCCAATGTGAGATGCACGTCTTGTGCTTTATTCTTTTAGACATTAAAGTTGACTCATATGGACGATGATGATGATAATACTAAACATCATATTTTATTTTGCTAAATATTTCGTCAAACAGCGGTAAGAGTTGCATATGTTTCATAATGAGGTGGCATTCTTTAAATACGATTTAATTTGCTTGTGTTTTTGATGAAAGTCATAATTAGTAAATAAAACAAAGTTAGCTAGAGGTCTACAATGTATATTATAAAATAATGTCACTTAATACTTGGTGCCTCATGCACCCATAATGCATGTTTGGGTTAGAAAACAATATTTATGACACAATTGTGGTATGTTATATAATAATGCCATTAAATATGATAAACAATACAGCATTTAAGATGTAATGGTGAGCTGACCTGCCATAAAGAAGGAGTGTGTATGTTTTTGAGAATGTACATATTGTATTGAATGTGTGAAACTGTGTTTTACACTTTATAATAACACATTTTTTTGATATTCAGAAAGAAACTGATCCCTTTGAAAGCATGTATCTTTTATTGTATGAATATTTTTGTGGTTTGTTGTTTAATTGTTGAAAAAAGATTCACAGAAATTACCTTCAGATAAATTTGAGATTTGATTTAATCAGAAATATACAAAATACTCAAATATCAGCACCTTAGAAATTATATAATAATTTGAATATATATATAATAAAAGTATATACATTATTATTATAGCCATTTTGTAGATTTTTTTCTCTTTAGTATAATGCATTGATGAACTGTATGGGGCATTTTGTGTGTTTTAGTTCTTAAAGGTGCATTTCTCTATTTTCCCTCAGCTGTTGATTTGTTTGCGGTTTCTTTGTAGATGTGTTTCTGCGGTCGTCACATCCAGAACACCAGCGTGCCAGCACTCGGGCCTAAAACCTCTTTCTGAGGGTTGGTTTCTCTCTTTGGTTATCTAGCTGTATGAGTTTTAACACTTTTCATAAAGCTAGATAACCGAAAGTAGAAATAATTCTCCAAATCGGTTGACAGCAGAAACCAAGAGAGCAGGTAATTTCACACGCATGTTTTAGTTTGAAAAAATCCAACCATTGTCCAGATTGTAATTCATTTGTCTGAATGTGTTCAAACTCGCCGTCAGTAACCAGTCAGCATCCAGGTGTGTGAATGCAGAACCCAACATTGCCTCCCCTGAAATGTGGGAATTATCTGCATTTCTAATGAGAATCGTTTTGTTCTTTTCTCTTGACAATCATTTTAAAAGATGGACCTGCACAATTAGGTAGAAACCCGTGCAGGGCTTTTAAATCATTCAGAGAGATTCTCATTCTGCTCGTTTTGATTCTACTGTCAGGTGACATTCTGAGATCCTCACTAGCTCAGCAATCAAAAGAGTACTCGAGGGCTGTTTGTTGGGGTCTGTAGTCTAAAGGGAGGCCTTAGGATTGTCCTGTAGTTCTATTTAGACTCTTTGCGCTGGAGTTTCCCGTGTGAAAGACAGAAACAATGGCAACCGTACAAACACTTATTCATTGGCTGTATATACACACACGGGGAAAGCATTCAGTGGGTTCTTATACAAGGCTGCATTTAATTCTTTAGGAAAAAGCTCTTGATGGAACAGGCCTCCATTGCCGTGTAATGATACACGGTGCTGGCTAATTGGTTAGACTCAATGGAGTGTGTAAAAGCAACTGAGGATATTCCCATGATTGAACACTTAAGATTTTCCCCTGAAATGGAGGATATTCGCTCAATGCTCTGCCACCCTTGCATCTTCAAAAGCTTGCATTTAAAAATACTAGTATTTATTTCATAAAAATATATAAAATCATATGTGTGTGTGCATATTTGTTTATAAACGTTTTATGTAAATATTACATTTCAGATCAATGTTCAATATTTCTGTTTATTATTGTTTAAAACATTTTATATAAATAATTATTTATATTATTATTATATATTATAATTATTATAATTGTATAATATAATAATATTTTATAGTAGTTATTTAAATATAAAATATTTAATTATATTAATTAAGTATATTATATGTATTAATTTGTAATAATTTAATGTATTTTAATAAATATAAATCAGTATACCATATTTATGTATTATGTATTACAGTATTGTAATTTTTCTACAGAATTTAAATCACAAATTAACACAAATTTTGTAAAAAAATCTATAATTACAGTAACTAGGTATACATTGTGATAAACTTTATATAAGCATATTAAAATGTAAATATTTATATTATATTAAGTTTTATTTAAAAATAAATGTATTTATTAAAGCTTAATAAATTAAAATATTATATAGATAATTTTAATATTATATTATTTAATGAAATAATTATATATATATTCTTTATTTTTAACACTTAATAAATAAATAATACATTAAGCTGTTTTTATATTATATTAATTTTATTTATTAATATAATATATTTTATTTATTTATTAACACATACAAATTAAAAGTTAAATGAAATGATATGTTGTTAATATATATATATATATATATATATATATAATATTATCTCTGTAAGCAGCTTGAAACAACAAGGAGACAGTTGCCATGGCATCAGCTTGGTAATAATAACAAAGAGTGTCTATGATGCTTCTTTTTGTGTTGTTTCAGTCTTCTCTTTCTCTCTTTCATTGTCTTGTACTCGCTCCTTCCCTCTCGTCTTTCATACAGAGTCTTATTTCCATCCACAATATGGCACAATAAAGTAACAACAACAAGGGCACGGCCGCAGAGAGAGAGAGAGAGAGAGAGAGAGATAGAAAGAGAGAGAGAGAGAGAGAGATGCTTGGAGGAACATGGCAGTCTCCATGTGCTACATCTTCCCTTCTCCACCTACCCAGAAACCCCCAGTGCCATCTGTACCCCTGTGGGGTGCGGGAGAATCCGTGCCAGTGCCAGCGGCCACAAAGCCCTCGTCAGCATCCTGGAGCCCCGGCACAGGGAGGAAGGAAGGGAGGCCATCTTGACAGAGATCTTACACGAGAAGCTAAGATGGCTGGGCTGCCACATGAGGTGAGTTGCATCATGGTCTTTTTTTTTCATGCGTGTGTGTTTATTGAGGATATTATAGCCCCCTTCATTTGCCCCCCTTGCTTCTAGTCTATCTGATCTTACTACACTAATTAGCGAGATGGTTTTGGCGGGGGCCTGGCGAGGAAGAGGGGGATGCAAAGAAAATAAATGAACTGGCAATGACTGTAGCAGCGACTGCCATCTTCCTTTGTTAAAGCTGCACGCTGCCTCAATAATATATTAATAGTGTTCGTTAATGTCTAAATTCAGATTTGTCTCAATTATGTAAGTAATTATATAAATTATTAACTAAATTATATAAGTAGAAGCACAGTATCGAATATATATATATATATATATATATATATATATGTTCTGTCATTCTTATAAACAATTATCATTGAATTTAATAGAAAATAGATATTTTTACGACTTTGGAATGTGTGTGTGTGTGTGTGTGTGTGTGTGTGTGTGTGTGTGTGTGTGTGTGCGCATGTAAAATATGCATTGAAATATAAATGAAATCCATTTGATGTACACACAGAAGTGAAAAATGATGTTACACTCTTGTTTTGTTCTATACATTCCCCACAAATAGAGAAACATACTTCTATAGCAGGCTTCTTTACAATTCAAATCTTCTGCTTAAAGCTGATTGTTTGTAGCTGAAGACGGAAAATGAGGGGTGGGAGGATAAAAAGAAGAAAATGATGAAACTAGGGCAGCTAATGAGTGGTGCTAAGCTAAGATCGCCTTGACACAGATGCAGAGAACGTTTAAAGAGACAGACAGCATCCCAGCATTCTCGTGGCCGATGGATCCTGGTGCATTCGGCGGGATTTATTTCGATTTTTACATGTTCAAAAGTTTTATAATTCATACATGAGATTCCACAAATGCATGAATTCAGTGTAATTCCAGTTTATTAGCGTTTTTCTCAATACATATTGAATCAAATCAGCTTTACGGAAAGTTTCAATGTTACAATTAGGAAGTATTCTGCTATCAGCCAGAGAAGAGTGTATCAAAGTCATTTCCATTTAGTGTTAGTAATGTACAACTATATTGAAATACATGTTATGTGGTCAGTCAACGTCATATATTCAGATAAGCAGACATAATGAATGAGCACTGATTTTAAGGATTGCAATATTAGGATAATATTACAATATAAAGTCAATATGGTGTGTCGTTTCAAAGTTGGTGTAATTAGAAATCTTTGAGATTGTTGGTGAAGTGTTTAAACTTGTATACAATATATATATATATATATATTGCATACATATATACATAGTTTTCCTAATACTGTATATTCATATGAATTTGATACAAATTATACATTATTAAATTATTATATACATACTTTTTCTTATATACTCATATGAACAATAGTAATTATATCATATATAAATTTGTGATTTATACTTAAAAATACTTATAATAGTCTAATAATTCGTACTAAAATTATACCGAAAATATTTATAAGCAGACTTTTCCTTATATATTCATATGAAAAGGCTTTTGGAAACTAATTGTGGAAGTCACATTGTCTTGTTCTTGCTCTTTGGCCTTCACACAGACACAATGTAATTTTCCAAACAGCATGGGTCGGCCCTCTGCCTCCCCAGTCTCAGGCCCTGGCAGAAACGGCCCGTGGTGCCCCTGGCGATCGGTGTGGGGTTTTCTGAAAGGCAGGGAGAGGGTGAAGCTGCAGCATGCGTGCCTTTAATGAACAGAACGTGGTGTCAGCCATTAATATTCTGCCCAGCTCGCGGCTGGTCCCTCGCTCTCAATGGAGGCCCCCTCCTTTATAAAGAGCTCCGCTTTCCCACCATTGTCAGGGCCGCTGCTCCTGCGGCACGACCGGAGAGGGGGCAGGGTGGGAAACACCGATGCAGAATAGACACCACCAGATGCCAAAGACACGAGACGGTTATGCAGATCGCAGAGTCTTTGTGTGTATGTTTACAGACAGAGGGTGTTCACCACCTGATCGTCTTAATTAGTTTGCATGAGTTCATACGTGTCTGAGTCTGAGTGGGATGCAGATGTAAATGGGCCGAGTGCATTTTTGTGTGTTATACAATGTGTTGAAGGTTATTTCGTTTTCTATTGTTTCTTCAGAAAAAATGTATCTATTATAAATTAAAATAATTTTTGCTTTTTGTATGTATGTATATATGTATGTGTATATATATATATATATATATATATATAAAGTGTGTTTGTGTGAGTGTATACACACACTACTGCCCCAAAGTTTGTTGTCAGTACAATATATTTTTTATTTTTCATATATAAAAAAAAATATATATATATTTTTTTTTATTCAGCTAGGATGCATTAAACTGATAAAAAGTGATGTATAATGTAACAATTTTTTATGTTACAAATGTTCTTTTGAACATTTTTACATATAAACGTAAAAAAAATAAAAAAATAAATGTATCTTGATTTTTTTTCATATTATAATAATTTCTGAAGGTTCATGTGACACAGAAGACTTTGAAAATTTAGCTTTGCCATCAAAGGAATAAATTGCATTCTAAAAAATAAAATAGATAACACAACAAAACACTGGTTTTGTTGTATTTTTGATGAAATAAATGCTTCTTGGTGAGCATAATAGACTTATATAAACAAAAAATAAATACATTTACCAACAAAAAACGTTGATATAAGGCAATTTAATATACAACTTTGAACTGTAAAATATAATATAATATAATATTAGATAAAGTGTATATGTTGCCTTTAAAAATTATTGTTAAACCAGATTTAAAATATATGAAAATCATTGCAATATATAACAAAATATCAAACGAAGTGACATTATGTTTTTTAAAGAAACTACACAAATACACACTTCAAGCCCTGTATTTTACAAAATGATCAATTGCAATGAAATTAATCTATTTTTAAGTGTGACTAAGGTGTCCAAATTATCATATTAACATTGTAAATTAAATGTTGAACAGGTACCAGACAGCATAAGTTATTTACAGTGTCAGTGCAAAATGCAGTAATGTACTTAATGCACTTCTTGCTGTTGAAATAAATGCTGTTGAGAGAAATGTTCTCTGGTATCTATTGTTTCGGATACAGTAAAGAGCGACGCTGTTTGTTGATGGAATTAACAGACCTCTGGGTAAGGTACAAGGCTGCATGGGTTGGTGATTTGCATCAGCACTGTGATGAAGGTCATATGACATCAGAGGCGGGCACCTCGTGCACTGTGAGCTCCACAGAGTAAAGAAACCATCAAACAACAACCCCACCTCAGCTTCACCTCATCAAAGAGAGGGCACCGAGATACAGAGAGAGAAAATGATCATGCTGATAATGCGCCATTACAGCAATAAAGACTCGAACATTCAAACAGAAAGGAAGGAGACTAGGGACGGGTTTGTAGCGGCACATTGTGAGATTGATAGATTCAGAGGATGGAGGGAAGGAGGGGTGGACACGTGATGAGGAGACATGTTTTAGTTCCTCTGATGGATCACGGCTTCTCGGGTCTGCAGTCACTTCCTCTGCTAATTACAGAAGAGACAAAAAAAATCATTTATCAGAATTGCATTTGTGCAGTTAAACCATCTCAAACATATTAGCACTGTATATAACTGAAAGTACTAAAACATTTTAAATGTTTTTGATTTGATGTACACCATTTACAGTGTAAACCATAATATTGTGAAATATGATTGCAATTTAAAATAACTGTGTTCTGTTTTAATCTCAAAATGACATTTGTTCCAATGATGCAAAGCTGAATTCAGTCTTCATTATCACACGGTTCTTCAGAAATCATGCTGATATGATGATTTGCTGCTCAAGATACATTTCTTTTTATAATTGCAGTTGAAAAAGTTCAGCATGAACAGTCTTACTGAGATTCATATGAATGGCTAGGTTCCCAAAGACCTCAGTGATATATAACTTAAAATAGCAATAATTATAATAATAATAATAGTCATTTTAAATGAACTTATTTTGCCTTCAGATTCTTATAATAAGCTCCTCTGACCTAATTAAAACCCAGCAGGAAGTATTATTAAAGCTTTAACCCTTTGTTAAAGCACATTACAGTGTGAGCAGGCAGCAGTTAGTATGTGAAAAGGAATACGAGATATGTGAAAAATATGGTTTATATGGACATGCAGGAAACATGCTAAATGATTTTAGAGCTGTGGTCCAGTGGATTATTTGATATCTCTTTCCATTGTCAATATCATAAAAATCAAAAATGGACAAAGTCCCAAAAACATGTTCATATCTGAATAAGATGAGTGTTTCAGGTTAAAAGCAAGTTAAGTGTATGACCAGATAATAACCCTAACTTCAGTTTGGAAAAAACAAAAGGAAATTAACAGAAATGCATTTGTAATGGAAGTCTGAGGATAATTTACATCAGCTGTTTTTTATTATTTCTAAATTATATAATTTTTAGAGATATAATTAATAATTCTTTTTTATTTTTATTTTATAGAATTGTAGTATTTTTACTCACAAAGCCATGTCTTTGAACAGAGCTTAGCTTGTATTCAATCTGTGATATTCCATTAAAAGAAATGACTGGTTGACTGTAGAAAAGCCATGCTTTTTAATTGTGTGCTGGATGATGAAAATAAGTGTCTTGCATTATCTATTAACACAGTCCAGTAAGATTAAATCAAGATCATGTCTGCTGTGTATTTAGGTCAACAGCCATGAGCAAAAATCTGCCGTCTTTATATATCTTTGACTGCATCTCTATCTCCTGTATCTGCTCTTAAACAGAACAAGACATGCTGTTAAACTGTTAACTATACGTGATAAAGTTACTAATCACCAGAACATATCATTTCTACATCTAGGAGTAAACAATATCTGTCATATACCATCCAGAGTCTCAAATACCGTACTTGTAGGTCAGGTTTAATCTTAGTCTCTTAATGCAACTTTGGCCAAGAACTAATGAAGTCCGGATCTTTATTATGACGAGGGGAAACCTCTGACTGGTGCAGAAGCACTTGACCTGATTTTTGAGTCGGATTGGGTTCCGTTGTCCGATTTCTTCTGGGACAAAGTCGTAGCGTCATCATCCTCAGAAGTATGTGGGTTTGTTTATGATTTGAAATGTGCATTACTGCACGAGAGTTGAAAAAGATGTTTGTAGTTTATTCATTAGCTGATGTAAAGCGCCTGTGACCCTCGAGGCTCGTGAGTTTAATTGAGCCTCTGTGGTGAACTGATGAAGAGAAAAGCAGACGCTCCTCAAACATGAGCTAAAGTAGGACTTAAAGGAATAGTTCACCCAAAAATCAAAATCCTGTCATAACGTACTCATCCGCATGTCGTTCCAAACCTGACTTTATTTTTTACTCTGTGGAACACAAATGAGTATGTAATGAAAGGCAAGGGGACCAAAAACAACTTTGGCACTATTATTTTTTAAATATCTTATTTTGTGGACAACATGAGGGTGAATGAAAGAAAACTCATTTTCATTATGAGTAATGAAAATATCATTATGATCAAAATTATTGTTTTTTTTTCATACATTGATCAATTTTGGGCTATTTTGCTTCCATAAAATGTCTTCTTTCTGAGTAGAGGAAAGAAAACAAGTGTTTATTTTACTTCACTTCGTCGATTTGCCAGAAATGTCCACTTTCATAGCACTTACCATAAACCAAATTTTACTGTTTTATTCATATCTATATTCTGAAGGTTTTTACATAGTGGCTTGTTTATATATTATTCACCTGATTTATATAAAACCTAAACACATGTCTGGCTGTTGACAGCTGAGGAGTGATCCTTTAATATCTTAGCAAAATGAAACAAGAACCTGTGTTCAGAAGCCAGTTTCTAAAATAAATATGAAATTAAAAAGGTAACTGTGACTTTTGTATCTCACAATAATTTTTTTTTTTTTTTGAAACTCGAAATTGTGAGAAAAAGATCAGAATTATGAGTTTATATCTCTCAATTCTGCCTTTTTTTCTCCGAATTGCAAGATTGTATAGATTAAAAGTCACAATTACTTTTTTTGTATCCTATGTTAGAAACACGTTTCCATAGATTTCTTGTGTGCAAGAATGTGTGCAAATTAGTGAATTTTTAATTACTTACTGCCTCATTTGCATTTCATAAAACTAGTAATACAAAATGTTATGTCTTAGCACACAGTTATGAATTATCTGGGGAAGTATGGGGATATTTATTCACCTAAGTTCACCCACTTCTGAAGGGTGACTGATTTTACGACAGGTGAAACGAACAGTCAGTGAAGTCAAGTTCAAGTTCACATATGTCTAGACCGTCTCGTTCATACCGTCCCTCTTTCTTGGCATACGGGGGTCTGTTGGCCCTTTGACCCGTGCGTAAGTTGCTATGGAAGGGCGGTGAGAAGGTTCAGTAATGTCCCCGTGAAAAGGCCGTGCTGTCAGGGCTGTGTAGTGACGTCCCCCCTTCCCCGCCTCTCTCCGCAGCTGGGAACGGTCCCGGAGCCTGGGAATCTTCGGGCTCAGACCCGGCCCACCCCCCATTGAGATTCAGTCTAGCCGTACCCTCACCCCACCATCTGCAAGTTCAAATCTAATGCACATATGATGCACAATACGGGGGTGCAAAGGTTTGGTTGTAATTGCAGTAATGCATGTGTTTTACTGTTCAGTAAATATAAATGGAGATCTGCCAAGACCGCCGTCTTGTAATTGGTTGGCGATGCTGAAGCTGTGTGTTTGCAGTCGGAAAGAGAATTACAGTGTGTAAGAATGTGTGTGTGTGGTTGTCGGGCAGCAGGAGGGTATAATAAAAGGAGTCATTTGCATAAGCTGCATGGAGCCCGAAGAGGGTGTTCGGAGGAAAGCATCAAGAATGAAAAAAGGACAAATCCTGCGTTGTGCGGGCAGAAAGAGAAAGCGAGGGCTCGCGTATATAAGGGAGAGGGTGGAAATGAACAGAGAAAGACTTGAAGCTGCTCCCCTGTGGTAATGAAAGGCATCAGGAACCTCAATGCATAATATTTGAACACTGTGACAGAGCGCTTGCACTGTTTACAAAGGCCCATTGAGAAAGAGAGAAAGAGATTGATTACGGATAATTTATTTAGCTTTTGGTGAGCGAGGAACATGCGAAAATATTAAAATGGTTTCATCGTCACTCTGCGGCCTCTGTACGTCTCTGTGTGAAGCTGTATTGTGATTTGTGTTTTGAACGGCAGTTTTATTCTGATCGTTTGCCACATAATGTCTGTGCAATTAAAAAATCACTGTTTAAGGAAGGTCTTTTAAATTTTAAGTTAATACATTTCTCTGTGTCTCTTTTACAGATGTGGACTGAACTCGGTGGATTCATGCTTTATTGAAAATCAGTCGGAATTAGTCGACTGATTATGCATTCAGAGAGAACAATGCGAGCCTCAAGCACCTGCAAGTTTAAGAGACACATAAAATCATGTTGATGATGATGATGATGATGATGATTTGTGTGTGTGTGTGTGTGTGTGTGTGTGTATGTGTGTGTGTGAGCAAGAAACGAATTGCACTGTACTGTTTTACACAGTGTTTTTATGAAGATCATATATTCCATAATTTTAATACATTCCTGTACAGTTATCTTACTTAAAGATAATCACATCTTTCTGAACCTGTAAGTTTTTTTTTTGTTTGTATTAATACATTTTTAGTTGCCCTTATAACTGTTAAAAAGGAACAATATGTTGTGCATTTTATATGCACATATTACTGTAGGCCATGTATTTCCTGTGTTTATTATTATTAGCTTTTCTTATTTTTTATTGTCATTTATTTGTATTTATAAATTAAACATTTATGCTGTATGGCTATTGTATTGTAGGCTATTGTATGGATGAATAAAAATGAATGATATGAATCAGCTTTGTATTTTATTGGCGACAGATTGTGTCACATCTGGCAAATGATTGAAGAGTTCATTTCTGTGAGTTAATATGTAGGCTACATAAAACACAAGTATATTGTTGAGGACTATGATAATCAGATTTTAACGGGGAGCGAGAGTTATTAAAAGGTCTGTGGTTTAGTAAAATGATTTAATAAGAGAACTTAAAATATAATAATCGATTCATGTCTAATCCACATATTAAAAGGCTACACCTTTTAGAAACAGAAAAATACACCCTGAAAAAAATGTTGATGTAATTTGTCATGAAAATTTCGCCGTTATAATTTACTATAAACTGAAACTGTTGTAATTAGGTAACGTTAGCTGTGTTTTAGTTTTATTTATTTAATCATAATACCAAATCACGCACACATTCACAGTGTGTATCATTTTTCCACTCAGTCAGGCTATATCAGTTTCTCTTATTCCTCCTGCATTTATGCAAATGACTGTGATAATTTCTCTATCAGTGACCTCTGTGCCTGCTAGCATTAAGTGTTAATTAGCCAATGAATGGAGGAGATATGACGACCAGACGCTAAAACGTGCCGAGAATAACCGCGCGCGAATTCACTAATCTACTATTACGAAGGATTTGCGATTAATATTCATAAACCAAGCCGTCGGCATTGGTCGGATATAGCGAGTAACGTCGGCACGACCTACTTAATATTCAAGACACAAACGTTCACCATTGGAAGGTTACAAATCAACGTCGGCGAGATTATATAAATATTCATGACATAAGCTTTCACCATTGGAGGTTGTAGCAGGACACGTCAAACGGTCACTTAATATTCAAGTACTAAGCTTTCGCCATAGTAAGATTCATAAAATCTCGTCAAGGAAAGGATTTTCTTAACAGACGCTATAATATAAGCTGTGCATATGTGTACAACTGTAGATATGAAGAATAAAAATCAGCATAAGGAAACATGATCGAGCGCCGTTACAAGGAGCACAAACAACTTTACAAATATATTAGACTACTAACTTATGTTATTTAAACGAAACCTGCTGTGTTTGAATTGTGTCTCGGTATAGACAAATTAGACAAAACGTAAAATAGATAGACACCGATTAACAATATATCAGATGATTAAAGTCTTGAGGATTATAGATATATTAGGTCTATATCGGGTTCTACTGAGAACAGTTTGTTGAAATAAGAACTATCACATTTTTCAAACATTTCAAACTTTTAAGACAAGATTTTCAGCCATAAATGCGATATGGTAAAATTAATCATATTTTTATATAATATAACTGGTATAAAATCCCAAATCTCATCTTTAAATAAATAGTTAATCTCGTACAAATATTGGTTGCAAAATATATCATAAATAAATAACACAAAAAACAACAGAGACACATATACATAAGATGCATTTTGGTTCTTTGTTGGTTCTTGTAATGACCTTGACTCCTTTAGACCAGACCAATAAATGAACACTTGATGGAGTACAGATGAATGAATATCATATGGACAGGGACCGGCTGGTCACTCCCTAGAGGACAATAAACTGGACCAAAATGACAGAGGTCAGAGTTCAGAATGACAGGTCAAGAACTGCTAATTGAGTGGCGATTTCCTCTTTCTCCCCAGTGACCACTGAGCTCCCTAAAACGCCTGCACGAATGAACACATATAGAGACCAAATACTAAGAGGTAAGCGCTAAAAAACATAATAAATAATTAATTATTATTATTATACATTTTTTAAATGATTGAATTCTTAATTCACAACACAACAACACCTTTGATTTCAGACAATGTTTTTGCAATTTTGTTTCATAATTTTACAAACAATAGGAAAACCAGTGTTCTATTTCATAGATAGATATATAGATAGATAGATCGATAGATAGATAGATAGATAGATAGATAGATAGATAGATAGATAGATAGATAGATAGATAGATTCATTCCACAACTGTTGATTTTCTTTCATTTGGCAGGATTTCTGTCTCTTCACAAGGATATATGTATATTGCACGTTAGCATACCAATAGAGCCGGAGCCTGTGAACCCCCCTGACCCTTTGACCTCTGTCCCCCAAACTTGAATAGCATCACTCAAGGCCTGGACAGGCTTTTCAGTCGTGCCTGAGTCGTGCCTAAGCTCCTAAACATGATGATTTAATGTATCCTCAGCCCCCCGGGTAGCTTTTGCAGGGACTAACAGAGGTTTGTTTAAGACACAAAACCCCTCTAAAGACATGCCTCCCCACCCAAAGCTTTCTCTCAGTTACACACAGGCAAACGTCCCTCCCCTCCTGTTCTTCAGGCTCCACACTTGGCAAAATTAAGGGTCTGATCTAACAAGGGCTCTTTCATCTGCTGAGAAAGGCAGTATCTGTTCACCTGGCTTGTATAGGACTACGCTGCCAAAGAAAAGAAAGAACGTTTACTTGTCCGGAACTGAACCCATAATAATCTACACATTAAATCACTGGAGAAGATGTGTGAGAATAACCCATATGTTAAAGAGATTTGTTAATTAAAAACAAATATAAAGATATTTTCCTGAGTTTACTATATTTATTGCTATTTTTACCTCATTAGAACGAACAAAAATGCAGGTTTATACAATGTATAAGGAGTGGACTCTCATCAGCTCTGTTTTTCTGTGAGGTTGACATCTCCGGATTATCTGATTTGTTCCTTGTTGCTTTGTTAAGATTAATAAGCCTATAATAAATACATATAATTAGCCTACATATGTATATATGTAATTATGTTACAAATACATATAATATAATGTTAAATTTAAGAACAATGCGATTTAATTTTAAATTTCAGTTTAGTTTCAGCTTCTGTTGTTTGAGGATAAAACGCATTATTAATTCAGTTGCTATATTATATTGTAAAAAGGCAATGTTACAAATAATTAAAACATAATAGTTGTCTCTTTCTGTAAAATATGTTTATTTTCTTTGACGATAGCGCCCTCACGTGACAACATTAAGACATGTTTGACAGTTGAATTCGACAAAAGTTCATCGACAAAGATTTTCAGAGCGGCTTGGAAATGTAATTTAGTAAGAACATGTTCATATAGTGCATGTTGTTTCTATTTTTATTGAGAGCATTAACGTTACGTTAAATGAATAATATGCTATATCAAAGTCGTGAAGTAACATTAGACCTGTAAGCGCAATATAATTGATTGGTAATATGAGGCTGTATTCGTGCAGTAAAATGTCATTTGTAAGTTGTGAGTGTAACAGTCTTTTAACCATATAAATAAGAAAACGTTATACAAATGTAAAACTACGACCCCGGCAGGACTCGAACCTGCAATCTTCTGATTCGAAGTCAGACGCCTTATCCATTAGGCCACGAGGCCGCTTGTGATGAATCTAGAAATGTGCTATACTATCTTTACGAAATCACCAACTAAGTTCACATTTATTTAGACGCCCGACTACCCGCGAGCGAAATTGTAATTAACACCAGACTAGCTTTTGGTGTCTCATGCTCTCATTGCACCACTCACGTTAGCTAACGTTAACGGTAACGTTACTTAATATTCAGCCAAGCCAGATCTGAACATAGTGAGGATGAGCGGAGGTAACGTTAGTCGCGGATTTTAATTAACGTTACTTTGTTTGAACTATTTATCAAATATTTTCAATTCAGTAACTATATCAAATTATGTAGGTGCAAAATATTCTACGCTATTGATAAAAATATCACATTGACGGGGTTATCACGCGGTACCAAAACACTGGGTGTCGCTGTGAGGCTAACGTTAGCTGCGTTTCATAAAAACAGGATTTCTTCGGATTGAGCTGTAGTATGCATGTGTAGGGTGTACGAATGTGTCTGTTTTTGGGCTGTAATGTTACTTAGGAATAAAATGTTGCCTGTAATATAACGAAATTGATTTGCAGGTGCACTAGCATGGACAGCGTCATATTTATACAGCGGTGGTTAATCAGGTATTTGTCATTATTTTTGTGAGTTCATAATACAGTGTGACAGATATGAGCTGATAAATTCACAAGACTAAATAATATAATAAATATTGATCAAAATATTTGTTCTCATATGTGTCTTCACTAAATAAAACCGAACTTCCAACTATGCACTTTTACCTTTAGCTCTGGAAACTTAAATTTATACGGTAAACATTATGTTTAATACTGTTTTCTTTAAATTAAAATTTAATTATTTAAATTTAATTTAGTATAAATATTTAAATACATAACATTGAAATGTGATTGATTATTGCAAAAATAACATCTTGAATGAAGTACATTGCCAGTCTTGACATGGTTAGATATTTGGGTCTTAGGTCTTTTAAATGCATCTCTAACTTTTATGTTTATTTTTAATTTTCCAGGTTCTTCTAAGTATGTGATTATGTTTCATCCAAGGCTCTAATATGATGCACCGTCTGATAGCATGTCACCGGTGGCAGACCTTCATACGAACTGGAAGATGGTGCTCCACCTCTGTGAAACCCAAATCCCAGCAGGGCTCAGATCAGACCCGCCTGAACCCCCTCAACATCCAGATGCTCTCCAGGAACCTGCAGGAGCAGATATTTCAGGGTCAGATGCAGGAATACACAGGCGAGGATGTTGAACGCAGTATAAGACATTTGAAGCAGCATGAACTGTGGGGGAAAGAAACAGTCCTGTTACCTGACGTAGAACTCAAGTTACCTCAAATGTACGGCAATGACATCGATGAACACTTCCGTTTACTTGCCCAAAAGCAGAGCCTTCCTTACTTAGATGCGGCCAGTCAGCTTCAGAGAGCAAGACTTCCCAGGATGCCCAAGGAATGGGCTTGGGAAGTGGGCTGGACTCGGTATGGGCCAGGTGGAGAGCACCAAAGTGTGAATTTCCCAGATGAGAAAGCTGTTGTGTTTGATGTGGAAGTCTGCATGGAGGAAGGACACTGTCCTACGTTGGCCGTGGCTGTTTCCCCAAATGCCTGGTTAGGTTTACTGATCGTAACCGGTATACATTTGCCAGGGATTTTTACCAGTGATTCTAAACAAACCTTTTTATTTGGTGTGGCAGGTACTCATGGTGCAGTAAGAGGCTCATAGAGGACAGATATACCTGGTCTAGTGATCTAACACTGTCTGATCTCATCCCTCTGGAGACACCAGCAAACTCCACCCAACCGCGGGGTGGTGTATGGCAGGAGAGGCTTGTGGTTGGACACAACGTGAGCTTTGATCGGGCGCACATTAAAGAACAGTACTTATTGAAGGTGAGATTCATTTTTCAAATATTATTTACTTGCTTTTTGTTGATTCTGAGGGCGTAATAATATTAAAATTCCATATTATTTGGTCTTAAAACTGTGAAATTTAAAATGCTAATCATTTTAAAAGTTAAAAGCAATTTTCAGTGTCAGAACATTATGTAACATTATATTTTACAGCAGGCTTTCCCAAACTGGGGTTTACGATGGAACTGCAAGGGGTTCATGAGTTGAAAAGCTACAAATTTATTTAATCAAATTAATAATAAAAAAATAAAAAATATCAAAATAAAACACTTAGGCCTGGTTTCACAGACAGGGTTTAGACTGAGCCAGGATTAGGTCATAGTTCAATTAGGACATTTAAATAATTTGTATCAACATGCTTAGAAAAAAACATTACTGGAGTGCATCTTGAGACAAAACCAAGGCACTGATATATTTTAAGATCAGTAAGTGCCAGTTTATTTAAGTTGAAACCGTTCAGAATTACATTTAATCTAGGATTAGGCTTAAGCCTGGTCTGTGAAACCGGGGGTTAGTTACCTGCATGTTGTATTACCGTTAACCAGCATCAGAATACTGTAAACATGCCAATGGGTTGTTACAGGCAGAAACTGAAATCTGCTTATCCTGTGGTAAAGAGATGGACCTACGAGACCGAGCGGGTTTTACAAGCCTGTCTCGACTTTACTGATTGGAGTGTTTTTGAGGCTGCTGCAAACGATCTGGACGAGCTCACAGAGACTGTTCCCTCATATATCAGTTTCTGTGAGGACATGTGCATTCCTCCCAGGACTCATTTAACCTACATCAATGACAAACCGTGGTTCACTGCAAAACTCAGACAACTCCGTCATATACCTGTACATACAATTGTCAATTTGTATATTGTTATTCCTTATTTACTTGTTCTTTTTAATTCTTCTTTTTATTATTTGTGTTTTTTGTTCTGTCACTGTCATTCGGTTGCACCGCGGTGGCTTCTGTCACGGGAGAAAATTCCTCGCATGTGTAAATTGAAATCCCTAATATTGGGCTAAAAACCAATATGATACCCTATATATAATGCCTGTGCTTTTGGGTTGGTCTGTGCAGGGCTCCAAAATGCGTTTCCTGGACACAATGAGTCTCCACATGGCAATCGCAGGTCTGACGGGATTCCAGCGCTCACTCTGGATGGCTAGCAAGCACGGCAAGAGAAAAGGGCTACAGGAAGTGAAGGAGCACATGAAGCGCCTTGGCAGAAGATCTGAGGGCCCGAAGGTTTGAAAAACCTTGCAACTTTTGTAAGCTCAGACTTAATAGTTTGCAATACTACCAACCGGTAACAAATTGCATGTTTTTCTCATGCAGATTGGCTCATGGGAATGGGTTGATATTAGCAGTATTAATAACCTTGCTGATGTTCATGCTCTCTACGTGGGAGGAGAACCGTTGAAGAAAGAAGCTAGGGATCTGTTTGTGAAGGGCAGCATGGCAGACATTAGGACACATTTTCAGGTAAATATGTAAAAGAAACGGGTCATGCTAAAAAAAACTTGTTTTTTCTAAAAATGTACTCCCCCTCAGGCCATCCAAGATCTAGATAGGTTTGTTTTTTTATCTGAACAGAATTGGAGAAATGTAGCATTATATCACTTCACAAGATGTTAATTGATGAACTTTGAGATGTTTTTATCAACTGTTTGGACTCTCATTCTGACGGCACCCATTCACTGCAGATGATCCATTGGTGAGCAAGTGATGTAATACTAAATTTCTCCAAATCTGTTCTGATGAAGAAACATTTACATCTTGAACAGCTTTTTATCATTTTTAATTGAACTATTCCTTTAAATGTCCATGTTGCATGAACACATTATACCTTTTCATAAATTAATGCAAGTACAAATAAAAGGAATAAATTAATGAATAATGTGTTTTCTCTATTAGGACCTCATGCAGTATTGTGCTCTTGATGTTTTGGCCACACATGAGGTCTTCATTCAACAGTTGCCTCTCTTTATGGAGCGGTATGCCACTTAATTTACATAAACCCACCACCAGCTCTACATTATTGCATATTATTCTTAAATGACCCGCTGTCTGCATTTTTGTAGGTGTCCTCACCCAGTGACACTTGCAGGTATGCTAGAAATGGGCGTATGCTACCTTCCTGTCAATCAGAACTGGAAGCGGTACTTGGAAGATGCCCAGACCACTTATGAAGAGCTGCAGAGAGAGATGAAGAAATCGTTAATGATTCTGGCTGACGATGCCTGCCAGTTATTGGGGGATGAGCGGTAAACATGCGCTAGCTTGTTTCTTTCATAATAACCAAATGGAGTCTCTGAAGGAAATGTATGCACTTTTAAGGAACATACAGTTACTTTTTACTGGCCTGGTGTAAAATAGGTTCTGCTTACAGTTTTTAGTGCTCAGCAGCAATTCAATATTTTGTTATTATTGGTCTGGTCTGCTTCGTAGGTACAAAGATGATCCCTGGCTGTGGGACTTGGATTGGGAAGTTCAGGACTTCAAGCAAAAGAAAATACCTGTAAGCAAGAAGAAAGCCAAACAAGAGGCTGAGGCAATAGCGGCAGCAAAGGAAAATGTATCCGAAGACTGGTACGAGGGTAGGTGCTTTTTTTTTAATTCAGTTGGGTGGTTCATGGTTGATTTACAGTATTTTTCTACTTTGAAACAGTTAACATTCCTTAAGTTCACTCCTGTTTGGATTAATATTTAATTTAATTTTTGAAGTCTCACCAAAGCTGCGTTTATTTGATCAAAAATAGAGCAAAACAGCATTATTACAGTTTAAAATAAGTTTATATTCTAATATAATTCAAAATGTAAATTATCCATGTGATGGCAAAACTGAAACTGAAACATAACTGGCATTAGTCTTTAATGTCACATGATCCTTCAGAATATTCTAATATATTGATTTGGTGCTCAAGAAACATTATTATCTTCTTATAAGAATTATTTTGCAGTTAATAGTGTTCACTGTTTGTTTCATTACTTGTAATTTGTAACGAACTGCATGATTTTTACTGTACATGTCTGCCATAGTCACCACTAATAACCTAATCCTAAATATAATGTACCGTAGAACATTTACATTTTCTGTAAAGCTGCTTTGCAACGATTTGTATCGTGAAAAGCGCTATACAAATAAACTTGGAATTATTAACAATATTGAAAAGTATTAATTTAAAATTATGTATATGATTAGGAGTGTTGATTAAGTGTTACACAATTTATTTTAATATTTAATATAAATAAATATATTGAATCAAATTGTACACCTTTCATAACTTTCTTTACTGTGAACTGTTCTGTATATGAATAATAATAATAAAAAAACATTAAATATTAAGGATTCCAAAATGTTTTTGAAAACCAATAAATATCTGGTAATTTTATTGTTCTATAAATCAGTATTGTTGACACTCTTTTATTTTTTTAAGATAATAACATTATTAACACTGTTTCAGACCCAGGTCCTCCTTCAGAAGAAGAGCAAGCTGGTCTACACCCCAGCAGAGAGCTTTTACAGAGACTAAAAGAGACAGCCAGCAACCTGCCAAAAAGGAGACAGCACTTACCGGCCCACCCGAGGTAAGTGCCGCCCCCTGTTATCCCATTTGAATAAAACGGCACAGGGTTCCACATTGCATGAGTGTACATTTTGTACGTTGTTTATGCTCAGCTGGTATCGTAAGCTGTGTGTGAAGATTTCTGAGGCCAAGGACTGGTCTCCTGGAGCAAGTCTCATCAGTCTGCAGATGAGGGTCACGCCCAAGCTGATGGGTCTCACATGGGACGGCTTTCCCCTGCACTACACCGACCAGCACGGCTGGGGTTACCTGGTACCAGGCCGCAGAGATAACCTGGATACCTCAGAGGACAGTGAAGGACCTGTATGCTCATACAGGTAAAATAAAGCAAATATAATACTGTGTTCTTTAGGAGAAAATACAGTGGCCTAACAGCATCTTTCCTAAAACTTGGCTTCCAGGGCAATTGAGAGCGTCTATAAGGAGTATTGTGAGCACAAGGGAAAGGAACAGCCCCAGTATCCGGACAGCGCACCTTCTGATGACTTCATGTTGACGGACAGTGCCGTGTGGCAGACGGTTAGAGCTTTGCATGTTACTGAATAGGGTTTCTAGGGCTGGTATTTTCCTTTAAAGTGGTCATTTCATCCATGTCTGCATGTTTTTGTGTATGTGTGTAGGTTGAAGAAGTGAGTCGACTGGAAGTGTTTGATGATGAAGCGCTGAGTACAGCAGGCCCATCCAAGAGGATCAAGGTTATATATATATAATTAATTAATTTGCTGCTGTTTAATGTTTATTTATTCATTATAAAAATATTATTGAATTTAATATACTTAAATACAAGTAATATTATCTGCTATATTAAAATCACAATGACATTGTGAAAAAAATATTGTTATTAAACGGATATATTAAATAGTAGACAAAGTAATAATTCATTTACATTTTTTAAAATAGAAAGTTATTTAAAAATATAATTAGTAATTAAATAAAATTATTAAATCATTTTGATATTTAAATAATGATATGTTATTATTTAATGCTTTTCAATTTGATTTTTTTAGTAATACTAGCTATATTTACTCATTAGAAAAAACAATATTCATTTGTCGAAAATGGAAACGGCGAGTGTCCCTATCACAATGGAAATGGGCCATACAATGATGTCAACATCCCTGGATGCTGGTTCTTCAAACTGCCTCATAAGGTAGAAGATTTATCTCCTCAGTGTACAATGCATTCATTCAAGTTATAGTCATATATGATTCAAACAGTTTCAAATCACAGGACGGAAATGAGAACAATGTGGGTAGCCCGTTCTCTAAAGACTTCCTGTCTAAAATGGAGGACGGTACGCTTCAGGCAGGACGAGGAGGCACCAACGCCACACGAGCGCTGGAGATCAACAAGATGATGTCATTCTGGAGAAATGCTCAAAAGCGCATCAGGTTTGAGAGTCTTTTGAATGTGTAGATGGTGCTTACAGATGATATTTGATCCAAAATCTCTTATTTTGTCTGTCTTTGCAGCTCCCAAAAGGTGGTATGGCTCCGTAAGGCAGAACTGCCGCGCACTGTCAGACGGTTTGTTAATGGTGTCCTCTATTGTGTCTTTTTAATTTGAGTGAAAATATCAGAAGTCATCTGACCTTCTCTCTGCTCCTTCATCAGACATGATGGCTTTGATGAGGAAGGACAATATGGTGCCATTTTACCACAGGTCGTCACAGCAGGAACCGTCACTCGTAGAGCTGTAGAACCCACGTGGCTGACTGCAAGTAATGCTCGGGTACGACAACTACAGAGTGCAGTGCTTTCCATAGAACACTGAATGGCAGTTCATAATTAATGGACTTAATTCATTATTGCCATTAAGTAATCATGTGTGTGTGTGTGTAAATCTTGTATTATATACTATTTATTAGATATTTTTAATACATAGTTTTTTATAGTTGTATATTTTATCGGTATTACTGATTTAGCTCTATATCATTCATGCCTATGGAAGCACTAATCCGCCACATAAAAAGTTCTGATTTAGTAAATCATCTAGAAATTATGAGGTACTGTGTTATAATTATGAGACAAAATGTCAAAATTATGACTTAAGTTGAAATTGACAGTTGAGTTTATTTTTTAATTATAAGCCATATGACTTTATCTCATGTTTTACATCTTTCAACCATTATCACAAAAATATTATGCCATAATTATGATGTAGTGTCTTAATGTCTGCTTTTTGTCAAAATTATCACTTTGTATCTCAATTTCTACTTTGTGTCATATTTGTGGCATAGTATCTCATCATTTATCTCATAACTTTTAATGTCAGTTATGATGTAGCATCTCATAATTTCTCATTTTTTTAACTTCCAATTTGTTTTAAGGCATGACTTTTTATGTACATGATGAACATGATGTGTGGCGTGAGAGCAGCATGGCTTGTCGCATGGCAACAGTAACTAAGGTGGGCGGGTCAGGCAAGATAGAGCAGGTTACTTTAGGTATAAAACAAAGTCTCAGCTTTCAAATTTTGTAATTTCTTTATTAAAATCAAACAATAAATAAATGCCATTTTGCTCTTTAATGTGTCGTGACGGATCGCTGTTTCGCCTCAGTTCAAGCAGCACGTGAAGCAGTCATCTCTTCCTCTTTACTAGTTATAGTACAAAATAAACATCTTGTTTCAGCCGCAGAAAGACGTCAATACACACCATTTTCCATGTTCAGGTCTACTCTCGTCTGATTTGTTTGTCGGACGAAAATTGCAGATTCAGCGTAATGATTGGTCAGATCCCTGCAAAGGGTCAATTAAAACTTTTTATGTCAAAAATGATTTACCAAAGCATGATTTTCTTTCCCTTGTGTGGCGGAATCGGGATGCCATAATTATGTAATTTAATATCTGAGGGGGTTGTGTGTGTTTGCAGAAAGATCGTGTAGGCAGTGAGCTGAAGGCCATGGTGCAGGTGCCTCCTGGGTATCACCTGGTGGGAGCAGATGTGGACTCTCAAGAGCTGTGGATCGCTGCCATACTGGGTGAAGCACAGTTTGCAGGAATTCATGGTATTCAAGATGCACTTTCTCATCCATTAGATTTCTAAAAGAAAACTTTCATTTACATTTAGCAGTCACTTTTATCCAAAGCAACTTTAAAATGAGGACGCCAAATCATGTTTCTTATGAGGAG
This sequence comes from Oxygymnocypris stewartii, assembly GCA_003573665.1. Taxonomy (NCBI): domain Eukaryota; kingdom Metazoa; phylum Chordata; class Actinopteri; order Cypriniformes; family Cyprinidae; genus Oxygymnocypris; species Oxygymnocypris stewartii. The sequence goes on from QVTF01023347.1 coordinate 41,932, forward strand.
CAAACTACACCATTCTTAAATTCTGATTTCCAGGATGCACAGCGTTTGGATGGATGACGCTCCAGGGAAAGAAAAGTCAGGGCACGGATCTGCACAGCCGTACTGCAGATGCTGTGGGCATTAGCCGTGAACATGCCAAGGTTTTCAACTATGGCCGGATTTATGGGGCCGGCCAGCCGTTTGCTGAGAGACTGCTGATGCAGTTCAATCACAGACTAAGCCAACAGGAAGCAGCTAGTAAAGCTCGCCAGATGTACGCAATTACAAAAGGACTGCGTAGGTAGGAAAAAAATTCAAATAACCCCCAAAATCACGACTCTATTTAACATTAATTAAAATATCATTTGTTTTAATTGTTAAAATGTATATTGAATATTATGAGATATTAAATTATTAATTATAATAAAATATTAAGTGTATTATGTTTTATTACACTAATTAAATTATTACAAACACTAAATATGTTTTTGTAATTATTAAAAATATAAAAAAGTTATTAAAAACAAGTTGCTCGAAATTGATTGTATTTAAAAAGGTTAATTATATTAAATATTTAAATTGATTAAATTATTAAAATATAAAACATTATTAAATATTCATATTAAATTATATATTAATAGACTAAATTTGTTTTTTTATTATTATTATTTTAAAATATGAAAAGTGATTTTATTGTTTTGCTTTAAATCATTGATTATGTGCAGATATCAGTTGTCTGAGGATGGGGAATGGTTGGTAAATAAGTTGAATGTGGAGGTGGACAGAGCGGAGGATGAAAGCATCTCACTCCAGGATTTGCGTAAAATCTCCAAGCTGGCAGCTCAAAGGTCTGCTGACTACTGCGTAACACAAGCTGTTGTATGCTAGTCTGTGTTGGACAAATCTGCATGTCAAACTTGTGTTTGATCCTTGAAGTACCACCGGAGGGAGCAAGAGGAAGTGGAATCTCACAGGGCAGCGTGTGTGGGCGGGCGGTACAGAATCAGAGATGTTCAATAAGCTGGAAAGTATTGCCCACTCTGAGGAACCAGCCACTCCAGTGCTTGGCTGCAGGATTTCCAGAGCTCTGGAACCTTCTGCTGTTCAGGATGAGGTGAGACAACACTTGGGCATACAGTATAATATGAAATAACTTTGTAATATTGTAATTCATTTTCAACAATCTTCCTGTAGCATTTATACCTCTGCAACTGATGTTTGTAACTGCATGAAATGACTTGAGCTACAGGAAGGCTAATTGAGCTAAACGGACTTAATGAGACTTCTATTATTCTCTAGTTCATTACCAGCAGAATAAACTGGGCGGTTCAGAGTTCAGCCGTGGACTATCTCCATCTAATGCTGGTGGCCATGCGGTGGCTGTTTGAAGAACACAACATTGACGGGCGCTTCTGCATTAGTATTCACGATGAGGTGCGTTATCTGGTGACGAGTGAAGATTGTTACAGAGCTGCACTGGCCCTGCAGATCACCAACCTGCTCACCAGGTGAAGGCCTAACTTTGATTCCTGTTATTTTTGCCATTACCCTGTGAAGTCCATGTTTGAATATTTTCGTCTGTTCTTAGGTGCATGTTTGCCTATAAACTGGGAATGATGGACTTGCCGCAGTCAGTGGCTTTCTTCAGTGCGGTGGACATTGATAAGTGCTTACGGAAGGAGGTGACTATGGACTGCGTGACTCCATCCAACCCCACAGGAGTGGAGCGGAGATACGGGTTAAAACAAGGTCAGACTAAGCCTTAATTGTTGCATTAAAGGAATGGTTTACCTAAAAATAAAAATGAGCTGAAATGGCGTACTCACCCTCTGGCTATTCAAGATGTAGAGGATTTTGTTTCTTAGTCAGATTTTGAGAAATTTAGCAGTACATTACTTGCTCACCAATGGATCCTCTGCAGTGAATGGGTGCCGTCAGATTGAGAGTCCATGATAGAACATCACAGTAATCCACACGACTCCAGTCCATTAATTAATGTCTTGTGAAGTGGAAAGCTGCATGTATTTAAGAAATACCTTCTGGCTAAATACGAGTCTCTTTCCATACTTTGCCTTCTCCAGTGAAAACATTGTGTCCTCTGAATCAGGAGAGAAATTTGAACTGTTTACTAGTGAAAATAGTCCAAACCAGTTCTAAACAAATACATGGGTGGATTTTAATTTGAGGGGACAACACAGGGTATAGTTTTTCACTGGAGGAAGCATTATCATGGATTATGGACTTTAAAGTTAAAACACCTTCATGGATTTGTTTCTTACAAACGTAGCTTTTCACTTTACAAGCATGGATTATTGTGTTTCTATCAGCTGTTTGGACTCTCATTCTGACGGCACACATTCACTGCAGAGGATCCATTGGCGAGCAAGTGATGTAATACTAAATTTCTCCAAATAAAATTTTCTGAAATAAATCGACCTACATCTTGGATGGCCTGAGCGTAAATGCTAAGATAATTTTCATTCTTGGTTGAATTATTCCTTTAAGGTTGGAATACACTGTGACTTTAGCCCAGATTTACATTTAGGAGAAACAGTAATTGCTTAAAGTCAGAGCCAATCTGCAGATTTTGGGTAGTCAGGCATATTTTCAGATTAAAAAAAATTAATAAAATAGTATTTTCCAGCTTTTACTCACTTAACTGTTTTAAACCCTTTTTCCGTAATACAGAGGAATCCAAAATAAATGTCCACTTTTTTTTTAACATTGAATAATTTTTTTTTTTTATTCCACTGAAATTTTATACAAGTTTGGTATGATGAGAGAGTTAGCAAATAATGACAGAATTTATTTGAGTAAACTGTCTTTAAAAGAATTCACCAGATTTGTTTATTAAGATTATAGCAGCATTTTGTGAACAAAGAACTTTTTAACACTACAAATTGAAATACTACAATGTATTAATTAAACCAGAGTTAGAAATGGATTCTTTTATATATCGTTGATGTTCCACTGGGAACCAACTCGATCCTGTTTTTATATATCAACAGGTGAGGCGTTGGACATTTATCAGATTATAGAGATCACCAAAGGGTCGTTGGCTAAAGGAAAACCGCAAGCTACAAGGATATAATATTTGTCATAAAAAGAATTAACGCAGGTGATTCATTCTCTCTCTCAACACAAATGGCCAACCCTCATGCGAACTCAGTGTTGAAATGAGAGAAATGAATGAACAGACTGGTAAAAAGTGCAAAGAAGGACTAGAAGCTCTTTCACTGCTTCCTCCTCTTTTTCTTTGGTGCTTGATTTTCCTCTGAAACCTGAGACTCTTCAGTCTAAAGAAATAAATAAAGACACCATTGAAGATGAAGAGCCCAAACCCACAGCACTGTCTTGAGTATGAACATGTTTAAACAAAGACACACCTGTTGGCTTTCATCCTGCTGCTGTTCCTGTTCCTGCAGTGCTGTTTCCAATGTGGCAGCATTGATTCTGAAGTCTCTGGAAGTGCTCTGTTTCATGTACTGCATCAGATTGACCTGTTTGAAAACATTCAGAGATGTGCCTTCATTTCTCAAAGGTTTTGGTAACACTTGTTGTATATGCTGTGCATAAAAGGCAAATACTTGAAAGACTTTACCTTGGATTTCTTGGAGAGAAGAATGAGAAACTTCTCATACTGTTCAATGTTGAAAATGAGATTCGGGATGGCTTTAGTCTCACGAAGGACTTTAGCCTAGAAAAGAAGTCACATCAGATGCACAAAACATTTTCAAGACTTTGCACTCCAAAGCCTAAATGACCAAAATATTTTCATAAAAAAAATCCAAAAAATTAATTCAAAATGCATTTTAGTCTCAGGTAATCTAAATAATCCTACTGAAGCAGCTGCTACCGCCTCATCTTCTTTTTTCTTCTTCTTCAACTTTTCTGGACCTCCTGCCGTCAGCTCTCCACTCTGTACAAATGAACATTGATTTGATAATGTGTCAAAGACAGTGCGGTGAAGGTTGGAAAAGCATCAAAAATAAAAAAATGGATCATTTCAGGTACACACCTGTACATACGTGATGAAACAGTAACACTGAGGAGTGAGATGAGACCCTGACAGCTTCACCTGGACACAAGAGAAGTCATTTTAGTGGCATTTCGGTTAAATGTGGATCTACAAAAACATGCTTTGAATATTTTTAACTCAGTTTTTAAAGTTAAATATAACCCTAGTTGGTAATAATGGTAGGAAACTGTTAAGTTTTGTTATCATCACAAATAGAAGGAATTAATGTTAAGTTGTATATCAAATTTTACATCCTTGCAACAATTTGAGATAAATTTTGAAACTACACTACCTTCTAAAAGTTTGGGGTCAGTAATGTTTTTGAAAAAAAGTATATCTTACGTTTGTCATTTATTTGATCAAAAATACAGTTCACAGAAATAATAACAATTTAAAAGTATGAAAGTAATATTTAAAAATGTAATTTATTCCTGTGATGACAGAACTGAATTGTCACCATCATTACACCCGTTTTCATTGTCACATGATCCTTCAGAAATCTCTGATATGCTGATTTGATGATGAAGAAACATTTCTAGTTTCAGTAGTTTAATCCACTGGAAACCAGATTCAGGATTTATAGACCTCTTTATCATACATGTTAACATTTATATTTTACATTTAAGCCATTTATATTCTTGCCCCTCTCTGTACTGTAAATATTTAGAAAAATCTTACCAATTTCTCCAAACGTGCAGGTAGTTGGCCAGGTTGGGTCGCACACAGCTGAATATACTGCAAAATAAAAGAAGAAGCATTTTTAACAACTTTAATTTTATGTGCAGCCCTGTTTTTGTGTGCAGCCCTGAGCTGTAAAGATTCCCCAAACCATAGCAGAGCAAACTGAAATGATGATTATATATCACATTACTGCCATAAATCAGAAGGAGACTCACATATTTGGTAAGTGTAGTCAGGATGGTGTAGGTTCGACTGAGCTCTCTCATTAGTGTGTCTGTGCAGGGTCCCGGGGGCAGGGCGGTCTGAACCAGCTCGTGCAGAGCTGTTAGCAGCGTGCCTAACTGAATCGTGACCGCCTTCTCGATCGGGTCCTGCTGGCCTAGTGGCTGCTGGGTGTTTCCTAATGTGCACACGCGCACACACACACACACAAAAATGCTCTTTATCCTAGATCTGGGATGTCCAGTCCTGGTACTGAAAGACCACAGTCTTAATTAAAAACACCTGACCCAGCTAATCATAAACGTCCAGGCAGGAATGTTGGAGGTCTTTCAGAAGAAAAGATTCAAGGTTTTTGGTGCATTACCTGAAATTGTTCTGTCTGAGCTTATCTGGCCCTTCTTCTTGGCGATCAACCAGTCGACTTCATCCAGCACCTTTCCAACTTGAGACAAGACTAGAAGCTGGAAAGAAAAAGAGGCAGATGTGCTGTAATAACAGGTATGAAGGTTTAAAAACTTGTTTCTGAAGACAGTCCATTCTTACTGTGGTAGATGCAGCTGTTTTCATGCTGATGATGGCAAAATGAGACTGTTTCTCCACCTCTACGTCCTGCTCAGAAACAGATTATTCTAGTGACGTAAGATCAAATGTGACCCTGAAGCACAAAACCAATCATAAGTAGCAGGGGTATATTTGTAGCAATAGCCAAAAATACATTGTATAGGTCAAAATTATCGATTTTTCTTTTATGCCAAAAATCTTTAGGGTAAGTAAAGATCATGCCCCTTGAGGATATTTTGTAAATTTCCAACCATAAATTTATCAAAACGTAATTTTTGATTGGTAATATGCATCGATAAGGACTTAATTTGGACAACTTTATAAGGCGATAATCTAAATATTTAGATTTTTTGCACCTTAGATTCCAGATTTGCCAAATAGTATCTGAACCAAATATCCTATCATTAACCATGCATCAATGGAAAACGTATTTATTCAGCTTTCAGATGATGTATAAATCTCAATTAAAAAAAAATGTACCCGTATGCCTGGATTTTGTGGACCATGGTCACAAATGTAAAGTCCTCCAGTACTTTCAATTTTAAAAATAGACTCATTTTGCTGCTTTGAGAAGATCTGAGGTCACAGTACCTGATCAATGTCTCCCAGCTGGCTGTGTATGTCCTGGCACATCTCCCAGAGCAGAGACACTGGGCTTTTATACAGGACATGCAGGTTGAACAGCAGTGACAGCAAGCCCTTAGTGAATGAGATGTCCTCTGAAAGAGAGAATATCCTCATAAGAAACCAGTGAAAGTAGGGTTGGGATATAAAATAATGCAGCATTTGTGAATATTGTGATGATTTTTTAATATGATCATCACATTTCCTGAAAAGATTTCCTGCACTTTTCCCGCAATACTGCATTTCAATGGTTTGAAAGAGTCTCGGCAGGCCCTAATAAATGTTTCATCTTTGTATCTGGTCTTGAATCGCTTACCGAAGTTGGTTTCCTTACAAATTTTCACAGTCCAGGTGATCATTTGCACAAACTGCAAAAAGAAAAAAAAGCCACATTGAGATTCCTGACAGCTAATACTGAAAAGCATGGGTGTTTTGAAGAACTACCTGCTGAGAGGAAGGATTGAGATGCCGTGAGAGTACGCTGAGGATGCTGACCAATAACTGAGCTTCTTTACTGTTGAACTCCTCCTCTCCCCCACTGAGCTGGTTCATCAGCGCTCGCTGTACAGAAAAGAAAATGTACAATATTTGCCAGTGTGTTTTGGACAGATGGACTGACTGAAAATGAAGCTGGTACCTGAAACTGGCGGATGTAGAAAGCTGTTTGCTCTGTCAGATCAGACCCTTCACCCTCTGCCTCTCCTTCCCCTGAAACATCTTTTGGACCATTTATTTTATTAAAATACTATAAACATACATAAGTATTATGCAGAAGTGAGTATTAAGAGGCCCACCGAGAGATGACAGGAAGTTGCTCATGCGTGCCGGGTATCGCTGTAGCACGGTGGTGAAGACTCGCAGTAGACCCTCCAGACATAGTAAGGACACACTCTGGCCTTTCTCCTTCTTCCCAGCATCCTCCACGGTCAACGGCACGTTGGTGTAGCGCCACATCAGCACACTGCAGGCAGGGAAAGGCATGCATGAGGTTAATACCTGTAGCTTTGTTCGGGCACTGAATCACCTCTCAGTAACACAAGCCTAGACCTGGTGATGTCACAGAGGTGGCGGAAGGTTTTATCAGGGCTCTGTCCCTCCGGCCCGTCTGTGTGTCCCGTCTCCTCCAGCTGCTGGATCTTCTGCAGAGCCACACTTACAGAGTAGCGCAGGAAGTCTCCGCAGGAACGCAACACAGACAGGCTCTCCTCACGGCTCTGAGTGCTGTCTCTAAAAAAACAAAAACATAATTTTTCATAATGATGATAATACAATGTGGGTTGATAATTTATTGAATGTTTGATTTACAATTTTTACAAATTGAATTTTACTGGTCAAAAGTTTGGAATGATTACATTGTGTGCTTTTTTTTTTACGCTCACAAAGGCTGCATTTATTTAGTCAAAAATACAGTATAAAAGTGATATTGTGATATTACAATTTCAAATAACTTTTTTCTATTTTAATACATTTTAAAATTGTATTTATTCATGTGACCGCTAAATTTAATTTCAGCAGCCATTACTCCAGTATTTGCTGCTCAGTTATTAATAAAACATTTCTCAGGATTATAATTTAATGATTTTTTTCCTGAATAAAAGTATTCAATTATTTTTGTACCTAGATATTTTAAAGTATGCTACAATAGAAAATAGATAATTAAAATATATTTCACAATAACAGTTGACTTTTTTTTTAGATTAAATCATTTCAGCAATGGTTAGCATAAGACTTCTTCCAAAAGGTGGTTATGTTACTGAGTGTTCCTGTGACTCAGTGGTTAGAGCATTGCGCTAGCAGCGCAAAGGTTGTGGGTTCGATTCCCAGGCAGTCACATGTACTGACAAAAAAATGTATAACCTGAATGAGTCGCTTGGATAAAAGCGTCTGCTAAATGCATAAATGTAAATGTAAAAACATTTTAAAATCAACAACAACCCCAGACTTTTAAACGGTGGTGTATATGTTCATGTATATATGCTCATGTAATTGTACCTGAACAGGGCAGTGAGCAGTGTGGAGATGAAGCCTAGAGACAGCATGGCTGCGAGAGGTTTTGCTGGATGTGGCACGGCCTTTCCCTGCCCGTTCCTTTAGTATCTCAGACACCTTATATGATAGCGCTTGAACAGCTCCAGAACGTCCTCAAAATGGTTCTTACTGCTCAGCATGTGCAACACAGATATGTTAAACACATTTAAGACGTAAAAGTAATCAGAAACAATACTTTCACAAACACACACTTGTAATTGCCAGTGATGAAGTTGTACTCCATGAGAACCTCATTCAGTCCCGTCACCAGCACAAGCATAGATACTGTCTTCACTCCAACACGGAACTTGCTTGAAAATTCGGCACACTTATCCTAAGACACATTAAATGGACATGAAAATGTATTGTTATGTCAATTTATCCCCACTTGACCAAATGTCCAATATACTCCAAGGGCCAGATTTACTTATAGCAAATTAGTGTTAGAGCACAGTTCATAAAAGTGCTGATAGGAGGGAAATTATGCAAGTGATTTACTTATAATGCACACATGAAAGCAACACAGACTCAGCCAGATCATTTTCATAATGACCAGCGCAATCTACCAAGAGCATCGCAAATTACCGCCTGATTTAAGACGTTTTTCTGGGTGCAAACACCAGCAATTTGACAAGCGCAAACGTTAGTAAATCGCATATCGTGATTTATTTTAATACTCTCCTCCCATAAATTTTGCACCTGAAAGGGAAACTCCTGCAAATATTCAATAAGGTCAGGTGCAAAAATAACAGTGTCCACACCTTTTGAGCACTAATTCTTCACTGCGCATCTTTAGTAAATCCTGACAGTACTTTTCTAATGCCAAAAGACGGTTTGCGCTGGCGCAAGAGGTTCGTAAATCTGGCCTTAAGAATTTTTAACAGGTTCTCTGACATTTTTATTCCAAGCAAAGGTGGGAATTACAACGTACCAACTCAAAATCCTCCAGTTCGCTTTTAATCATGCGCTTCGTTATGCTTTCCAATATAGCGTGCAGTTCACTTTGGACTCCACCCTCCTCATCTTCGCCATCATCATCATCATCGCTCACATTGCCACCTGACCGTATGTTCTGGTTCCACAGCAAGCAGTGAACCGTGCAGCACAGCAAGTGAGCCTGAAGAAACATACATTACCTGAAAATGATTATGTGATTCAAGTGCATTATATATCAATGTGAATGAGGCATCGCATCAGTACCAGCGGCTCCTGGATGAAGACCTGATCTCCATGTGCGCTGATACATGACTCCAGCTTCAGAGGCGGAAGGAAGCAGATCTTGCTCTGGTTCAAGTATCGC